>MU775379.1:16942-43507 GCA_026770625.1 Nicotiana glauca | reverse complement strand
CAAATTTTTTTTTTTTGGGGGGGGGGGGGGCTTTGTTAGTTATAAATGTTGTTTTGTTGTTAATAGTGTGGAATTACAAGCTTGGAGGAAGCATATCCTCATGTTATCATAAACAATAGGTTAGCAACATTGCCCTTGGGTGAAGAGTTCAACACGTGAGTGTGGGTTTTAGCCGCACATCACAAGTTCGAACTCTGCCGCAGCAAAAAGCACGGTAATTAATGAGAGAAAGTTATAGGGGCAGACTCATTATCTATCGAGTTTCGAACTGTGCGCCATTGGCATCGGGGATTTCTCCGTTATAGCAAAAAGGAAAAAAGGTTAGCAACATTGGTTGACCTTATTACAAGAAGCAATTGGGGTCTATTCTTTGGAAGTATGCTTCTGAAGAGATATTCAGTCTCTGGAATGGAAGAAGTAGACATCATATACAAGAACTATAGTTGCACAAGAATAGGTGAAGGGGACTGCAGAATGATGTGGACAGCAGCAGAAACATTTTAGTGGCTAGGTTTTACATGACACATTACACATGTCTAGTACAAAACAACTTGCAGAGAAGATGGTTTCTCTTTTTTTTTGTTTGGTTTTTGTGAAGGTTCTGGTAGATCTTTAAGATATATCGTGCTACATTGCCACTTGGCGAATTGTGTGTATATTTTGGAACCTTAAGGTATTCAGTGCGTGATGCTGGGAAGCAAGTAGTTACTAGCTGGTAACAGCAGAAGCTAATGATTATATGCAGACATGGAGAACTGTTCCTTTATGAATATTTTGGACAGTTTTGTTAGAAAGAAACCACAAGTGTTGAGAGTAAGACATAGAATATTTATCTTATAAAGTGTAGATGTCTTTATGGCTTAAAAATTTTGGTGTACGGGGAAGGTCAGTAATGATTATTGATAAAATGCTGGACGTTATAGATTGTCTACATACTCAGATACGCAATCATCTTGATGCTGAAGTTCTTATAAATAAAATTTACCAGCATAAGTAGATTCCTGTGATATATATTGCACTTGTCTTTAGTGGAGGGGAGAAGAGGATGTGGAATGAGGTATAAGAAACAAAAGCACCAAAATGATATCTATCGCATTCTCTGCAGGAGATGCCATTATAATGTTCTTGTTACCACTATGAACCTGCAGATAATGCTGAATTATACAGCAAAGTTGGAGTGCCTTTTGTGATGGGAACCACTGGTGGAGATAGGGAGAAGCTTTACAAAACAGTGGCAGACTCAAAAGTTTATGCTGTGATCTCACCACAAATGGGAAAGCAGGTTGACACATTTTGCTCTTCTATTTTCTTTTACAGCATGCCAGACTTTAGTTTAAAGGGGGTGTACCTTGCCTTTGTTTTAGGTGGTAGCTTTTCTTGCAGCCATGGAAATCATGGCCGAACAATTCCCTGGAGCTTTCTCCGGGTACACTCTACAGGTTTGTCTTCTTCATTGTGTGAGTTGACCATTGGTTTACAAGCTCTTGCATATTCAGCCAATGTTTCTTACACCTTGATAACTAAAACAATTTTATATTAATTTGAAATGCTGACTATATTTTGTATGCTTTCTTCTTTACCATGAAGGTGCTTAGTTGCATTACTTGCATTGGTTTCCTCGTTTTCTGATCTCGTTGACAATACATGTATATGAGGTTAACATAAATTCTTTTCCTTCGGAGATTTGCATATATTAGGCCCAAATGGCTTTTGAATTTAATGTTGCTATAGAAAATGTTAAGAGCTACTGGAAATCAATTTTACGGTAGACAGCAGAATTGGACCAGTAATTGAGCACTAAATTACTGGTTACCAATTTTACATCTTGCACTAATATCCGTCTTCGTGGTTCATGTTCTGTGGATGTATTTAGAGTTAGCGTCCTCAAAAATAGTAATTGCTTGAGATTGTGTACATGAAGCTGTTAATACTGAAGATATATACTGAGAACAAGCTCGGGGGTGACGGGTATACAAGAATTGCTGTATTTGGCATTTCATGTCCATCTTGTGGCTGGATATCTAAAGGGCCAAATGAAACCACCAGTTGTTTGATTCATGTGTGATTGGGCCACTAGGCCGCTGGATGTTGTTGTCTCATCTTGCTGCGTGATTACGTTGTCTGTTCCTCACTCATTGAGTAGTTTAGCAGCTGTTCTACAACTGGGGTTTTGGTTTGCCTCTTAGTGTTCATGGATGGAGAGAAATAGGCAGGGTAGTAAGGGGTTTGAAATGCCTTGCAAATATCTGAACATTAAAATACTCTTTTTCAACTTCAACCAAATATTGTCCATATGCCTATTAAATCATTTAGTACCTGTTTGACTCAAAAGATACAAGAATCTCTTTGGACAAATCAATCGAAAAGGAAGGGGTAAATCTTAGCTGACTATAATAAGTACCGGATTAAGTAAAATGAGGATGTGATCGACATTAGAATTTCTCTTGCTCTCAGATAATGTTTTCTTACAAAGTTTTCTGTCCTCCTCCCCTCTTTTACGAAGTCCTTCATCTCCCGTAAGAGAAACTCTCCTAAGTCGTCAGAGACAAACTCCCAGGAATATTCGATACTATTGTCCCCTAACGGGCTTACAATGTTACACGGGTCGTACATTCTTCTTTTTTGTAATAATGTCGTTTCTTTTGGGACGTTGGCTTGAAGAGGTCCGATCGTTTGTCGTGTTCGCCGAAGGTGTTTGGTCAAATTCGGACCCATACAGTACCCACCAGGTATCGTGCCTGCATTTTAGGCGACTATTTGCATGCTCCAGGATTAAGCAGAGCAATTTATAGACTTTCTTTGTTTGGTTCGGTTCTTTTATTATTTTCTTCTGATTTGACATACAGTGGACATACCTCATGCTTATCTTACTGAAATATGAATGAACTAGTCCGCGAAGAATTATTGGAGTTCTGACTCTTTTTGATTGTGCTGTTTAACCTAAGATATCTATATCTAATTGAGGCAAATCTGGGGATCCGATCATATATGTGATGTGCATGCTTGTTGCCTTGGCTAATTATCGGTGTATTTGTGGTGCATTTGTTTTCTTCTTTGCTTGCCCTTTATTATTCTCTATTTACTGATCCTCTTGCAGTCTTATTCATCTCAACGTGTTTAGCTGAAAATTCAGTTGATTTATAGTATCCTGTGATCGAAGTTTGAATTTTGAGCCTCTTTATCAAATGATAAGGTTATGGAGTCTCATCAAGCAAGTAAATTGGACATCTCTGGAACTGCAAAGGCTGTTGTCTCTTGCTTTCAGAAATTAGGCGTTTCTTTTGATTTGGATGAGGTGCGTCTACAGCTTTTTTTTATTCAATAATGACAGAATCATATCTTTTTTATTCAATAGTGCTCATGGTCTTCTATACTTTTACGAACGCGTTCATCATTACACAAGTGGACTATTTTCTAATACCACCATTTTCTTTTTGATGTTGGAGTGCCGGTATATTAATAACTAAAGCATCCAGAAAATGCATAGATTACAAAAGAGGAAGATATTAGCTCAAAAAGAAATCTATTAAAGGACTATAAAGCTGATAAATTCCAAAAAGAGGTCAGGGCTATACACGGGGGTATGATTAACCCAACAAAAGAGGAAAACTAAACATCTAGCCTTATGTTTGCATCTGGCAGTTGTAATGCCATCAAAGCATTTTTGATTCCTTTCTGCCCATTAGGCCCACAAAATAGTAGCAGGAACCATAGACCAGATTTTCTTGATGGACTTGTCAACTTTCCAGTTGCTTCAACACACAAAGGCTTCCGTGACACTGCATTACATAGTCCATTGCATTGAATTTCTAATACTCCCAACTTTACTGTCCTGCTTAAATAAGTTGAACGGGTAAGAATCTGATAGCATAGAGAAAAAGATTGACTTTATTGCTCTGTGGAAGTTCTTATGCTTCATAGCTCTTAAAGTGAAGCATCTGAATTCAAGTTCATGGATGGAGTGTTTCATGCCTTGGTTGGAGCCAAGCTGAGTGGAAATAACTGCCACAAACAAATTATTTGTGTTTTAACATTAACCATGTTTTAGATAACTGAAATGGGTTTCATGATCGGATCTGATGATAGAGCCATCAGACTCGTACAATATGAATTTATTACCTCCCTCCACTCCTGTGTATTGCTTCAAAACGGCGCTTTTTGCGTTAAAACTTTTCTTTGTATTAAATCAAATTTCGGAAATGAACGAGATCTGACAGACAATACAGATAACATCCACTATTTTTTCTTCCTAAGCTATCAATATATTATCATCCCAGGCACTTTATTGTCATGCTACTTGCTCCTACATCATATCTTCTTCCATCTGGTTCGTATATCTTCCCATAGTGCCATTTTGCTTTGGGGTTTCCGTCCCCTTCCGCAACCCTTTTCCTGGGACACACATATTCCTGTAGTTAACTTGCAGTTGTATGTTTCTCTTTCTTTCTTGGACATTCATCTAGCAGAACTCGCCACGTTCTCTTAAATCCATTGTACAATTTCGATAACAGCAAAAAGTCTGGAGTAAATTCTATTTCCTGTACAGGATAACAGTTCTATTAAGCCTGTCTAGGATGGTTTTTCTACAGACTGTCAAGTTACCAAATATTTTCAAACTGTGCTTCAAGTTTGGAAGGGAAAGAGAATGAAGCGAAAGATACAAGGTCTAATATTTTCAGCCTTCTTCGAGTTTTGGAGGAAAAGCGAATGAAATGAATGAAGAAAGATTAAATTAAATTGGAGTTGGAGCATATGGAGAAATTCAATTTGCTCTCAAGTGTTGAAAATGATATTTCTGTATAACTTGCATTTTACAAGGTAGAATACGGATTCTCAGATCCCTAACAGAATATTTCCTTATCCTCATGAATATTCTGTCAGGTACAACTAATACGAGATCCCAAGCAACAAGTTGAGATGGTTGGTGTCCCAGAAGAACACTTGTTAGGTCATGCTTTCCACATGTACCATCTGACATCACCAGACGGAACGTAATACTATCTATCCTTTGCTTTCCCCTATCTTATTTATGTTGCCAATGTTTATAAATTGAACAACTTTAACTTGGTATCTCCTTTTTTTTTTGACGAGGTTTAACTTTGTATCTCCTTTTTCAGAGTTTCTTTTGAATTTCAACACAATGTTTGTGGTAGATCAATCTATGCCGAGGGAACTGTTGATGCTATACTTTTCCTTGCTAAGAAGGTAATCTGAACAAAAAAAGGAACAAATTCAGTTAGAAATAGAAGTTTCGAATATTTTTTGTGATGTCGTTCAAGCTTTTTACTCTGCATTCTCCAAAGAATAATAGTAAATGTTTTCTGAATATAGGTGAAATTGAAAGAAGAGAAGCGAATATACGACATGATCGATGTGCTGCGGGAGGGAAACATGCGATAACAGCTGAGTAACATATGCTGGAGTAGGATGTAACGCAAGTAGACCTAGGAATGAAGAGAAACAAATGTTGGGTTCAATTTACTTGGATTTTTCCCTCCAGTGGTTGTTGATGCTTTCGGATTCGTTGTTGCATGATTGTTATGATGCAGCTACCAAAATAAGTATAAAATTTCTATTATGACTAGTAGGTTTAGCTCCATCCTCGATACAAGTATCATGTGTGCTGCTTTTGAAGAGCTTGTTGTATGCCTTTTCCCCCCTCTGTACTATTATAAGAGAAAGAATGTGATTTGGCTAATTAACTATTGAGATTATTGCGTGATTTGCATTCATTAGGTTTGATTTGATTTTATCTGGTTCAATTATTGTAATATGCCGGGACAGGGGCGGCTCAAGTGTAAATGAGGCCTAAGGCAAAAGTTTAATATGGGGCCTAAATATTTATAAAAATGTTATATTATATATTTCTATTTAAAATCTATTCTTCTCGCTTTTTGAAATGCAAAATTGTCTATAACTTTATTATAATCGATTTTTTTTAGTAATTCCTTTTCAATTGATAATATAGCCAAGCCATTTAATCTTTCTTGAGACATTGTTGATCTTAGATAAGATTTTATCAATTTTAATTTTGAAAAACTTCTTTCTGCTGAAGCAACTGTTATAGGAACTGTTAACATTATTCTATAAGCAATATAAGCATTTGGAAAAGAATTAAATCTTCTTATTTGATTGAGTATATCGATTGGAGTATTATCTTCTACTTTTACCATTTCTCTTAACAATTTTAATTCGGAAAATAAGTCTAAACCATCAATATTTGAGTGATTGTTGTGTTTTAAGGAACCTTCAAGGTTAAGACAATATTTCTTCGATTTCTCATCGTCTAATGATCTCAAATTTTTACCATTAAATAGGAAACCAAAGATACTTTCATATACTTCAAACTGTTCAAATCTATTTTGAAGTGAAAAAATGGCTTGATCTACTATATATAAGAAGTAATCAACTCTAAAAGATTCTTCAGGAGACTTTGTGATTTCATTATCAACATTCTCATCAAACTGTTTCTTTCTATGTATTACACGTTTATTACGAAATTCAGGTTCTATATTCATCTCAAATGCAATTTCCTTAGCTGAAATTATGGCATTTGTAAATCCTTCCTCTCTATATTTTTCAAAAAAAGAAATTAGACCTCTTAGTTGATATATGGCAACATCAATAAGCATATCTTTTGATTGTAAACTTTTGCTAACTAAATTAACAGCAAATAATACATCATACCAAATAGTCATGCCCAATAAAAATTCAAAATTTTCAAGCTCATAAGTTGCTAGACAACTTGCTTCACTTTTTGTTTTTGGATCCTCACTAACTTCTACTAATTTTATTAAAGCATCTCTTATTTGCGGAGCCTGGAATCTTATTGCTTTAATACTTTCAATACGACTTTCCCAACGTGTTTGTGATAATGATTTAAGAGTTAGACTGGGTACACTATCTTTTAAAATTTTCCACCGCTTAGTGGAAGAAGAAAATAATGAATATATACGTTGTACTACTCCAAAAAACGATATTGCCTTCGTACAAGAGTTAGCCATGTCGCAAAGTACCAAATTTAGATTGTGACATCCACATGGTGTATAAAAAGATCTAGGATTTATATCGAGAAGTCTTTTTTGCACTCCTTGGTGTTTTCCCTTCATATTGGATCCGTTATCATATCCTTGTCCTCTTATATTATCAATATCAAGTCCAATATTTTTTATTTCATCTAGAATAACTTCAAAGATACCTTTTCCACTTGTATCATCCACTTTTAAAAACTCTAAAAAATATTCAGTAATTTTTATTGGAGTTGATGAAATATCCACACTTCGTAATATAAAAGACATTTGTTCTTGATGGCTTATATCCGGGGTGCAATCAAGTATGATTGAGAAATACTTTGTTTCTTTAATCTTTCCAATAATAATATTCTTAATTTCACTTGCCAATAAATTTATCAATTCATTTTGAATATTATGTCCGAGGTAATGATTTTGAATTTCATCATATTTAATTCGCCGAATATGTTCTTGCATGATAGGATCAAATTCTGCAATCATTTCAATAATACTTAAAAAATTTCCGTTGTTTTCATGATAAATTTTTTCTTTTTTTCCCCTAAATGCCAAATTATTTTTACCAAGAGTTTTTATGACGGCAATAATTCTTGACAATACATTTCGCCAGTGCTCTCTATCTCTATTGATTTGGTCTTGCATATCTTTATCAATTGTTTTATTTTTGCACAATCTCATTTCTAAGTCAATCCATGAACTCATATTAATAATATGTTCGCTCGTTGTTTCATGAGTTTTAAGCTTAGTACTAATATTTTTCCAATCTCTACTACCTTCACTAGCTAGTTTACTAATACTAGCACTAGAATTTGTATTAAATAGCTTGCAACAAAAACAAAATACTCTATCAAAATCTTTGGAATAAACCAACCATCTTCTTTCATGTTTTTCCCCATTTGCTAATTTTTGAAAATAATGTGTAGTAGAAAAGTGTCTTAAGGATTTATCCTTTGGAAAATCTATATCAGTAATTCTTGTTGGTCCCTTTTCTACTAATAAATCTCTCAACTTTGTATCAATATTAATCCATTGATTAGGATCATATATATTTTTATGAATATTATTATTTAATTCATTTATTAGTTCTTGATATTCTTGAGAATCTTCGTCAGATTTCTCATAAACCTCTTCTTCTTCAATTTGGATTTTGTTATCATCTGACTCAACAAAGTTAGTGACTTGTTCATCTACAGAACATTCTCCTATATTTTGCGATTTAGTTTTTTTATTGTTTGTCAAAAATTTGTCAAGAGCTCCTTTCTGAGATTTTATTAAATTTTCAACTTTTCTTTTCTTTTGGATTTTTGAATAACCAGATGCATATTTTCTTGTTGACATATTTATATTCTAAAAATAAATAAATAATATGTACAAATTATAATTAATAAAATAATAAATATCAAATAAAAATAATACTAGAATGTTAGAATAATATTACCCGATAACTAGCTGAATCAAGAAATTTGAAAACTTTGAGTCCTTGATTCCAATTCCAAAATATCCCGAATGAAAGAAATGAATATTGAATAGTAGAAGAAAAAGAAAGGAAGAAGAGTCTCTGTATTATGTAATGAAAGAGAACAAGAATGAAGAAGAATTGAAACGTTGGGGGTTGGGGTTGGGTATGTTCAATTAATTGGAAGACTAAAAAGTAAAGTTGTCCTTGTCCAATTAAATTAAAGTGACACTACATTTTCTACTATTTTAAGTTTTAATTTTTTAATATATTTAAAGTTTTTCTTTCTTTTATATAAAAAGTATAAAAGTATTATATACATATATTATTGTTTTTTAAAAAACCTAAAAACCTATAAAATTATTTTTAAAAAATACCCTCCCCCCCAAAAAAAATTGGGGGCTAAGGCACTTGCCTTACCCCTATATACTTAAGAGCCGGCACTGTGCCGGGATTAGATGTAATCTTGCCTAGAATCAATAGTATGCCAACGTATGTTTATAGTTTTACAAATCCCAAGCAAGCTCGAGGGTGTTATCAAAGTATTTCCTTTATTTCTCTCCCTTCTGAGTTTGTGAGTCGACCGAATTTTTCATATCCTTTTAAATATTTTGATTATTAATTATTGTATCTTTTATTAAGTTTTCAAATTTGCAAATTTTATTTCAGAAAGCTTAAAAGATTCTATATCCAAATTTTTGGTCAAAATTAAGAAATTTGACTTTGGAAATTTGAATTGTATGCTGGGAGAAAAGTAAAAGATCTTAGCGTGTAGTCCTGAATTTAGTTCCGGTGTTCGCTTTGCTGCCGGGTGATGTTTCAGATGCTGATGAGACTAGTAGGAAAATATAGATAGTAAATTAAATAACTTGTTATGGAATACTTTGTAGCTTAGAGCCCTGTTTGGCTTAGCTGATTGAGAATAACTGATAAACATTAGGTGCTGAAAAATACTTTTAAGTGCTGATTTTAGTAATAAGCAATTACGTGTTTAGATAAAAGTGCTGAAAGTAATAATAAGCAGCTAAAGAACTGGGTATACAAAGAGTTTTGTTTTAAAAAAAAGTATTTTAGGGATATAATAGTAAATATTTTGGCCAAACTTAAAGTACTTATAATTTGAAATTGATAAGCTGGGGAGACCAACTTATGACTTTTGGCTTATTTTTGGCTTATAAGCACTTAACTTATAAGTATTTTTAATTTTACCAAATACGTAGATAAACCAAAAAGTACTTATCAGTCAGTTTGACCAACTTATAAGCTTAGCCAAACACCCTCTTAGTTTGTCAATTTGTCTCAATCATGCCAGAGTTATGGTATGGTTACTTTGAACCAAGGCCATTTCTTTATATACTAATGGTGCAATAAGTATGTGAAATTGTCTTAGATATGGTGAGATACTAGGAACAAAGAATCTCTAACTTATGTAATTAAAAATATATTTAATACCCATTATATTCAAGGATATTAATTGGTAGCTTGGGATCTCCTACCCCTCGAGTACTAAAGCCTCAAGTACTTCATTGATTTAATGGAGAAGGATAAAAAAATGTTCTTAACTATTGAAATAAGTCTAAGAATATTCTTTATTCACCTATGTAATTAAAAATATCCCTCTATCTATTTTTTTGGTTCAGTTATGCCTTTTTATCGTTAGGTCAATGCTGAATTAAAAAAATAATTATCTAAATTCCACGTGGCAACTTCTTATTGGTTGAAATTAAAACATCTAACCTATTAAAAAGACCCATCCATATCTACCCGTTTTTTCGACTAACCTGCCCAATCACTAAGCTCAGCCGAATAAAAAAGTTCAAATAAAAAAGACGCCCACTTCCATCTGATTGTGCCTATGGATTTATATATGTTCATTCTCTTGATTAATCTCGTGTATAGCATTATCATGGAATAAAGGTTCATGAATAAATTAAACAAACAAGAAAAACCTAGCATGAGCGAGCCAATGATTTTCTTGGCAATAATGTGAGATTGAAAACTAAGGTAGTCCAACAGTTTAAATTAAGTTCATCTTGAATATAATGCAATTTGTGTCTATCATGTAAATTGAACTTAATGCCATAACAAGAAAAAGAAAATTTTGTAGTAAATTTGCTCTGAAACTTCCATGGAGCTTTTGTTACGTAAAAATTGCAATAGGGCGCCCCTCTTTAACCTGTAGCCGCTTTGTCTTTTTGTTTGCATCCGTACCCACTTTTTAAAAAACTTCAGCTTCCCTTTATAACTGAGAAACTTCACCTCTAGAGCTGAAGTTTCGGGGTTACTAAACAAAAACTTCATCTCTAGAGCTAAAGTTTTTATTTTATAACTAGAGCTGAAGTTTTCGGGTTACTAAACAAAAACTTCAGCTCTAGAGCTGAAGTTTCCGGGTTACTAAACAAAAACTTCAGCTCTAGAGCTGAAGTTTCCGGGTTACTAAACAAAAACTTAATCTCTAGAGCTGAAGTTTTTATTTTATAACTTAAAAACTTCAGCTCTAGAGCTGAAGTTTTGGGACTAAACAAAAACTTCAGCTCTAAAGCTGAAGTTTTTATTTTATAACTGGCAAACTTCAGCTCTAGAGCTGAAGTTTTCTAGTTACAACATAGAAACTTCAGTTCTAGAGCTGAAGTTTCTTAGTTACAACATAGAAACTTCAGCTCTAGAGCTGAAATTTTTATTTTATAACTGGCAAACTTCAGCTGAAGTTTTCCGGTTACAAAGACAAAAACTTCAGCTCTAGAGCTGAAGTTTCCAGGTAACTAAACAAAAACTTATAAAATAAAACTTCAGCTCTAGAGCTGAAGTTCGCGAGTTACAAAACAAAAACTTCAGCTCTAGAGCTGAACTTCAGGCCCGACTACTAAAATGCTGAAGTTTTGTGTGATTACCTTTGCTACTTCAGCCTCGTGTGCTGAAGTTATGCGAAAAAGCGGGTACGCTTGCAATTTTTTTTGCAAAACGGACACATGTTAAAATGTGGCACAAAAAGCGGGTATAGATGCAATTGCCCCTTTTGTTACACGGAGTTTGATAGAAGGGGGCCTTTTTTTATTTTTATTTTTTTTATAGAGAAATTCAAAAATAGGCGGATCAACAAATGGTAATTGAAAAATAGTCACATTTTCAAAAGTAATCGAAATTTAGCCACTTTTCATGAAAAAATAAATCTGAACTAAAAGACTATTCAAAATTCAGAAAATATTCTAGCATAATATACTGGAGTTTCAGCATAATATGCTGGAAGTTCATACATATGTGCTCCAATCTCCAGTATATTATGTTGGAACTTTTCTTATGTTGGAGTGCATCATAATATGGTGGAAGTTCATATATATATGTGCACCAATCTCCATTATATTATGTTGAAACTTTCTATGTTGCAGTAAACTAGTAGCTATTTTTGAATGACTTTGTAAACACTGACCCGAAAACTGGCTACCCCTGCTATTTTCAACTTTTTTTTGTTGAACTTTTGTTCCAGTCGGTTTAGTGTTTGAGAAAAATTAATAAATATGGATGAATATTTCTAATGTGTTAGATGTTTTAATTTTGGTCAATAATGAGTAGGTCCTTGAAATTTAAATAATAATTATTTTTAGTTAAATGATTATCATTGTCAAAGAGGAACCAAAAAACCAATAAAGGTGGACGGAAGGTATTTTAAAACCTTTTCCTTTTCCGTCGATTTAAGCCTCAAATTGAAGGGTTGATACCAAAAACTCAATTCTCTCATCCTTTGATGTTATTCAGAATTCAATCCCATTGAACTTATTCTCAACAACATCGTGATTTGTTCTTTTTCAGCCCCAGCAAATTAAATCAATTCATCACTGTCATTACTCAAAGAGATAAGCCGTTTCTGGTTCAAAACTGTTTCCCTAATTTCCAGTTCACCTGTCTTTTTTCTTCTTTCTGAACACTTGCTCGAGCTTCACGTGACTTGACTTGACTTGGCTGTATGTGTTGTGTGGACGGACCAAGTTGATTGCATTTAAACTTGGGCCCAATGCTGGAAACTGAAATTCCAGTTATTCGAACAAGACTCCGGTAACTCAATTTTCCTTTCTGCTAATGGCTAATGCTAACGACTTCTCCCCACATTTTCCCACTGTACTACTCTCAATACGTGGCACTGTGTTTTTCTCGACTCTTTAAAATATTCTGAATTGTTAATTATTGTGATATTTAATACTTTTATGTAGTTTTAAGTATTTAAATTTTATTTCAAAAAATTTATAGATTCCATGTCCGAATTCATTACGACTCTTGAGAAATTCAAACGGTTCCAAATAAATAAATTGGGTTAAATGGAGAACTAAAGGTGAAAGGTATGTATTAGTAGTTTAGAGTTTAAGGTCTACGCATTGACGAGTAAAAAATACTTATTTAAGCAACTAACCTGCTACGAAAAATTAGAGTACACTGTATATAACTTAAATCATTATTTCCCCCGTCTAATATTAACAGTCGTGGTTATTAAAAATAGTTGTCTCAAATTATTTGTCTCTTTAGAAGTTCAATACAAAATTAATTATCCTTTTTCTTTTTTACCCTTAGTAATAATTATCTTTGAAGACTACAAACGCCTAACTTTGTTCAAATACCAATGGAGAATGATTAAATATTAAGATATGAATAGGAGTAAAATAGTCAAAATCCCATCCTAATTGATTTTTCTTAAGTGACGTGTATAAGAGAATCATGAAAGATAATATGAGACGTATGGAGTAGTTTTTTTGCAAATTATGGATGGGCTCAAGACAAAAATACCAAGTCTTTCGTAGGACCTATTGTTTTGTTTTCTATGTGAAAATTCTGTGTTTCGTGTGGGGCGGAGGGGATTCCATCGCATGAATTCGCTACACATTCTTCTCTCGGAACAACCTTTGACGTGATGCGCCTAAAATTATTCCATTTAAATCATATAACTTGCATAGGACTATGACATACTTCTTTAGAAAGAACAAAATAAATACAAAGTTCAATCAAGTATCTGCGTTATCAACTTTGAATAGTCAAATATTTCTGTTCTGCGCTATCATATATATATATATAGAGAGAGAGAGATAGATAGAAATATAGAGAGAGATCTATTTTCAAAAGAACAATATGTTGCTTCTTAATCAGTTAGTTTTGTCTGTACAAACTTAATTTTTTTTTTTAAAAAAAAAAAAGACAAAATGATTTCAAGATTCTCATAAGAAAAATTGAAAAGTGAAAAGAAACAGAGTTACAGCATATAATCCCACACTAAAGATACTCTAAGCTTTCTGAATATTTGTAAATGAGAAAGTTATTTTGAAGCAGAAATTAAGTGAGCAGTTTTCTCTATAATGCTTCACACCTACATATATAATCGAACTCCATTTTGCATCACAGTCTTGAATAATAACTACTTTCATGTTAATAAATAAGTAAAATAGGTTCAAGTCTATATATATATTGATATAAGAACTAGTCACTTGAAAAGATATTACTAAAAGGAATATCAGTTTACTACTGAAAATTCCTGATCTATCAAGGAGTATGTTTGAGGCCAGGTCTACAAGATTTAATCAATGGTGTCTTTTTTATGATAACTTGGATGAAACCTTTAATTAGCTGATCGGTGAACAAGACTTGTGGCTGTATAGTAAACTAAGAGAGGAGTGGAGTTTACCTTGAGTGAAACCTTTAATTTAGCTGATTTGTCCCTTTTTGTCTGATATTCTTTATTGAGATGTCTCAAGATATTTGGTGTTATTCCATTACTAATTATATTCACCATTTACAAGAACTGAAATATCATTAAACCAAACTGCTGGGGTCTCTTTTGGGACAATTGTTTAGTATGGACTTGTGACGGTTTGCCGTATTCTTATAGTTGGTTTGAAACTCTATATAAATGATAGTATGTCTTTTAACAAGTTGCATTTTGCTATTAGACAAATATGAGAAAGAGAGAGGTGGAGAGAATATTGGCACTCATTTCTTTGTTTCTTCTCTATGTTGCCCTGGCAGTTCAAGTGTTTTCTTTTTCCTTTGGGCATTCACTTTGCTCTTCACATGATTCCATTGCACTTCTACAGTTTAAGCAATCACTTGCCGTGGCGGACTATCCACTTTTAAATTATTATGACTTCTTTTGCCCATATTCTTATCCTAAGACGATGTCTTGGAATAGGAGTAGTATGGATTGTTGTAGGTGGGATGGAGTTACCTGTGATAGATTCACTGGTCATGTGATTGGTTTGGACTTGAGTTGTAGCAAACTTGAAGGAACTATCCATCCCAATAGTAGCCTTTTCCAGCTTCGTCATCTTCAAACGCTCGATCTTTCCCTTAACAACTTTTCGTTATCTCATATTCCACGGGGCATAGATCAGTTGGTCAGTTTGATGCATCTCAACCTTTCTTATTGTATGTTCCAGGGAGGGATTCCATTAGAAATTTCACACCTGTCCAATTTGGTTTCGCTTGATCTTTCTTATCTCTTCCATCTCCAGTTTAGCCAGGAAGGATTCAACATGCTCTTTCTAAACTTAACCAAGTTAGAGGTACTTTCTCTTCATTTTGTAAACATCTCATCCAAGATTCCCATGAATGTATCATCCTCTTCTTCTTTGAGATATCTAGATCTTGGATATACTGGCTTGCACGGCGAGGTTCCAAAAAGCATTTTCCTTCTACCCAATTTGGAAACTCTCAGATTGTCAGGTTATGATCTTACTGTTTCTTTCCCCAAGTTTAACTGGAGCAGTAACTATATGCTAACTGAGCTAGATCTCTCTCGCAATAATATTTCTGGAGGACTACCTGCTACACTTGGAAGTCTCAAAGCCTTAAAACTTATGAATCTTCATTGGTGCAACCTCGTCGGACCTATTCCCGAATCCATCGGGAACCTTTCACAAATCACTCAACTGGATCTTTCATACAACCATTTGGAGAGCAAAATTCCTGATGCTTTTTCCAACTTGCAAAAGCTTACATTCTTAGCTCTGGATGGCAACGCCTTCACTGGCTCGTTCCCATCTTCCCTTGTCAACTTGACAAAGCTTGAAGATTTGAGATTGAGTGACAATTCACTCAGTGGTCCACTTCCTTTAACTGCTAACGGACTTCAAAATCTATATCGACTAGTTTTGTCTAATAACTCACTCAACGGCTCAATTCCATCTTGGATGCTTAGTCTTCCTTCATTGACTGAGTTACGTCTGGAGAGCAATCATCTCAGTGGACCACTTCCTGAGTTTAAGCCCAACTCTATAGAATGGCTTGATTTGTCTCAAAATCAACTCTGTGGTTCCATTCCTCAATCGCTTAGAAATCTTGTGAACCTAAGCGATCTCAATCTTGGACAAAATAAGTTGGTCGGGGAGGTTGGAGCAGAAATGTTTTCAAGCATGACAAACCTCCGATATCTTGATCTTTCATCAAATAATTTGAGTGGAGAGGTAGGAGCAGAAATGTTTTCCAGCGTCATCCGTCTTGATCTTTCTCATAGTGGTTTATCATGGAGTAGCAGTAAGGACAACATCACCATTCTTGCACTTTCATATTTAAGTTTAGGCTCTTGTCGTGTGAAAGATTTTTCAAATTTCTTCTTGAACTCGACGGGCTTAAAGTACTTGGATCTCTCGGAGAACGAAATTCACGGCCACTTCCCGAAATGGTTTGATGGTCTGAGTTCTATGAGATTCCTTAACCTCTCTCACAACTACCTTACAAGCTTAGACCATCTACCTTGGCAGACAATGACAGTTGTTGATCTTCAGTCAAACTCACTCTCTGGACCTCTACCGTCCTCCCTTTGCACATCACCTTACCTTTCATTTTTGGATTTGTCTTATAACAATCTGAGTGCTGAAATCCCCAATTGTTTGTTGACTTCTTTCTATCTGACGGTCCTGGACTTACGAGCAAACAACTTTTATGGTCCCATTCCAAACAAATTCTCAAACTTTTGTGGGCTAGTTCATATTAGTTTGGGCAAAAATCAGTTGGAAGGTCCAATTCCAAGATCGCTGGTCAACTGTGCATCCTTAAAAGTCCTTGATTTGGGATACAACAAATTCCACGATACATTTCCCACTTGGCTAGAAACATTGCAAGACTTGGAGGTTCTCATATTGAAATCTAATAGATTTTATGGACCAATCGTTGCTATCCAAACAAAATCGCCATTTTCAAATTTGAGGATCTTTGACCTCTCTGCCAATTCTCTTACCGGCCCTTTACCTACCCGGCTTCTAAAAGGTTTCAAAGCTATGATAAACACGGATACACACAAATCAAAATTGGAATATTTTGAGGAAGATATTGGTTATGTTGATCGCGCAAAGCATGTGCAAATTCTTGAGTATCGGAGTCCTCCTAGTGCTGGTGCTAGTGATGCAACATATGAGGAATCAGTGGATTTAGTGATGAAAAATCAAGAGACTAAATTCAGAAAGATCTTGAAGATATTCACAACAATTGATTTATCAATGAACAAGTTCGAGGGAGAAATCCCAAAGTCCATTGGGAACTTGAATTCGCTTCTGCTGCTGAATTTATCTCACAACAACCTCACTGGACGTATTCCTGTTGACATGAAGAACATGAGCACGCTTGAAGCTTTGGACCTTTCATTTAACCAGCTTACTGGGAAAATTCCAGAGGAATTGACAAGTCTAACATTTCTTGCGGTTTTAAATCTGTCGCACAACCATCTTGTTGGACCTATTCCTCATAGTAATCAGTTCAATACGTTTCCAAATGATTCCTATTTTGGAAACAGTGATTTGTGTGGATTTCCATTGTCAAATGAATGTGGGCATCATAAGAGTACATCACCACCAGGATTATTGGTTGAACAAGAAGAAGATGAGCCGAGTTTTCTTAGTGAAATGACTTGGAAATCTGTCTTAATTGGGTATGGTTGTGGCTTGATATTTGGATTTACCGTCCTGTATCTCATATACTGTTTCGAAAGGCCAAGATGGTTCTTAGACTTTTTTGCAACTATCACTAATGAACTGACATACAGAACAAAGAGGAGAGGTCAAAGACGTAGGAACTTTCACAGAAGAAGACACTAAAATCTATGAGGTAATATTTTATAGTCAGGTTACTGTTTCTAATTCATTCTTGTTCTTGTTCACACAATATTCGAAGGCCCTAATGTTTATTGCTACTCTGCAGATGGCAATCAGAAAGTGTCAAGAAGCAAGAGAGGGATCGGAGGGCCACTATAGTGTGGCTTGGGAAAATAGTGGTATTAGTATAATTCTGCAATATGTGCAAAGAATAAGACAATGCAGATCACTGTTACAGTTTTGTTTGGATGATTGTTATGTATTTTTTCGATGTGTCGTATAGTATTGTATAGCAATCTACTGTACTGTTTTAATAGATACATGTTTGGATAGATTGTATATTGTTTATCGTCGTTTTATGATACCATGCACCAACCATACGAAGAATAAACTTGCAATATTATAAAGAAAAAGTGAGGTAGACAAGATAAAAGCTAAAATAAGATTATATAATAATAAGGAAAGGCAAGATAAGGAAAAAAAAAGGTATCGAAGCTAAATCGGTCATTCCATAAAGTGGTAGTTTTCATCGTTACGCAAATATGAATTTAACAATACGATAAAATGGTAGTTTTTATCGTTACGCAAATATAAATTTAACAATACAATATAATAAAATTTAAGTAACAATCAAAATAAATATTATATTTAAAGTAACAATACGATATAATACTATAGTTAGCAATCATCAAAACAAGTTGTTAGTGTTTGTTAAGTATTGTATAAGCAACTTGTTATTGTCCCGTTTGACTAAATTCTACGTTGGTGTGTTTCGTGCTTGCTTCTCTTTTATCCCATTTTATTTTTAACGTAACTCACAAGTTTTAAGTATCTTCTTGCAGTTATAATTTGGCAGTCTTTAGTAGTTCAGAAACGGAAGTTTTCCAAACAGCTAAACACTTGCGGTGTATAACTCTTAAAAACGGCTAACAGGGGACTGCATGCTTTTATCTATTTTTTTTTTGTCAAGAGGATATTGTATTTATACTAGTTAAACAGAAGGGACTACATTTGGGACATTACCGGGGTACCTCATGGAACCAATAGTTGCAATATTTTGCATAATTGTATTTAAATTACAACCCACAAAAGAACTAGTTAGTTCAGTTCCTAGGATGTCTGCCCAAAATACATTATTGGCAAACATCGGGGGAACTGATAGAGACAAGAACTTGTTCCAAAATTTTCTTTTGCCGCTTCCTTAGCTAGCGTATCAGCTACTCTGTTCTGCTCCCGGTAGATGTGCCTCACCACCACGCTGCCCATTCTTTGGATAATTGATCTGCATTTACAAATTAGAGGGTCAAAAATCAGATTTCCATTTAATAGCATATTTATTGTTTCCGCTGAATCAATGTCTATTTCCAGCGTATTTTGCTCTGATAGTTGTAGACCCAGGATAAGGGCCTGAACTTCTGCCCTTGTGTTTGTTGTTTTGGGTATGTTGTCCATATAACCCAATATCCAATCTCCATTGTGGTTTCTGAATATCCCCCTGATCCTATCCTCCCATTCCTGGATTCCCCTTTGCTGCTCCATCTGTGTTCAGTTTAAAGGAGCCTCTGGATGGGAATTGCCATTTGAGCATAATCTGGTGATTACCATTGTTGAGTGATTATTTGTAAGCATATGGTACTCTGTTGCCTTTGAGATGGTATCGTTGGCATTAATGTGTTCTTTTTTGTTATTGAAAACATTGATGTTTTTTGTTAACCAAATGTGCCAAAGGCAGAAGGGGATGAGGTTGTCCCAACATAGGCAGTTGTTGTACTATACAGCTTTGAGAGAGTTCCATGTTGATTGCCACAAGTGGCTATTGAAGACTGGTTGGGATGAGGTAGAGCCAGAGGATTTGGATAGGATATCATTCCAGAAGTGGACAATATTGGGACATTGGACGAAGATGTGGTCAATGTCTTCCTGGTCATTGTTACAATAGTGACATTGAGGGACACAATTGATTCCAATAGAGTGGAGGAAGCTCCTAGTTGGGAGTCTTTTGTGGGATAGGAGCCAGATAAAGTGCTTGATTTTGTTGGGGGCTTGAAGCTTCCAGATCCATTTGAAGGGTGCTTCTTCCCCAGAAGGAGGGCCTGTTATAGTCTTGCTTATGAAGGAGTAAGCAGAGCTATTAAAAAACTGGCCATTGGGAGTCAAATCCCATATTAGATTGTCATCCTTGGTGGTGGTACTAGGAATAAACACAAAGTTCAGGAGGTTCAAGATACTTGGGGGGGATGTTGATGGACAAGGTTGAGGTATCCCAATTGCCCATGTTGTGAATTGATTCAACTCTGACTTGGATGTCATTTTGAGTTAAGGATCCTTCTATCATTTGCCTGATTGCAGGCTGGTTAGGGATCCAAATGTCATTTAAGAAACTGACCATACTCCCTCTATTGACTACCCATCTGCTTGCTTTGCTGCAAATCTCCCAACCCTTTAGAATGTTCTTCCAGGTTGGGGATTTTGGGTTCTTTGGGTGTCTCAAAGCATGGGATGGTCTAGTCATGTTACAGTGCTTGTGAATCAGCACTCTAACCCATAGACTATTAGTGTTCTTGTAAGCTCTCCATGCCAGATTTGAGAGAGAAGCTTTGTTTTTAATGCTAGCTTTCCGAAGCCCTAGCCCTCCCCCAGCCTTGGCCTTAGTGACTACATCCCACTTAATCATATGTGGCTTTTTCTTTTTAGGGGTGGTGCCCCAAAGGAAATTTCTCCGAATTCTATCAATCTGGGGTGACTTTGACATGTAGGTTTATGTATTGCATAACATGACTTGGGATGCTGCTCAAGGAGGTCTTGGCCAGTACTGTTCTCCCATCCATGTTAAGGCATTTAGTTTTCCAGCCAACCAACTTGGATTTCATGTTGTCAATGATGAATTGGAAGTCTAAAGCTGCTTGCTTTTTGTGGAGAATGGGAAAATCCAGGTATTTTCCAAAAGGAGGTGGTGTGTCTGATGGACAGAAGGTTGGTAAGTTGTTGGAAGGTATCTTGAGTAGTGTTTGAAGAAAACAGGACTCTTGATTTGGTGAGATTTATTTTTTGTCCTGACTGATCATTGAAGTTCGGCATTATAGAGAGAATGGTATTGCAGTTCCTGACATTTGCTTTGGCAAAGAGAGTGAGGTCATCTACAAAGAAAAGGTGTGAGATTTTTGGTCCAGACCTACTTATGCTTATGGGGTATCATTAGTTTTGGAGAACTACCTTATCAATGGATCTACAAAGTCTTTCCATGTACATAATGAATATGTAGGGAGATATAGGGTCCCCCTACCTAATGCTTCTTGAGGGATTGAAGGATTCAGTTTTTTCCCCATTAACAAGAATGGAGATGAAGGATGTACTAATGTATGACATGATGAGCTTGGATAAATCATGGGGGAAGTTGAAGGCATCCGGAGTGTCTCTAATGAAAGACTATTCCAACCTATCAAAGGCCTTCTCGAAGTCTATTTTTAGAATTATGTTGACACTCTTCCCCTTCATTTTCCTGAAGTGAGTGATATATTCCTGGACAATGATGGCATTGTCACAGGCCCTTCTGTTAGTCAGGAAGCTTGCTTGGCTTGGCCCAATGATGTGTTGAAGGATATGTTTTATCCTGTTCATAATAATTTTTGTGACTTCTTTGTAGATGGTGTTACAGAGGCCAATATGTCTGAAGCTTTTTAACATTGAAGGTTGGGGGAATTTAGGTATTAGACACAGAAGAGTTTGGTTTATGGTGCTATCCATGGAGCTTGTCGAGAAGCATTTTTGGCAGAATTTTGTGACAGAGACCCTAAAATATCCCTGTATTTTTTATAGAAGAAAGGGTGGAGGCCATATGGGCCAGGAGATTTGAAGGGTTTATTGGAGAAGATAGCCCTTTTAATCTCACTCACTTGAAAGGGCCTGTCCATAAAAATCTTTTGGCTTTGGGACATGATGGGTTCCATGAGGGAGTGATTAGTGGTTGCCCAAGGGGCTTCAGTATGGGAAGTTGTGTATAGCTCAGTAAAGAAGCCTACAATAGCTGAATGGATGTCTTTTTGGTTATGAAGCCAATTACCATTCTCTTCTTTGAGGTATATGATTCAGTTTCTCCTTCTTCAATTAAGAGTTGAAGTGTTAAAAAATCTATTGCTAGCATCACTCTTATTTAGTCAGTTGTTCCTAGACTTCGGTTTGCAAAAATCTTCTTCATTTTTGAGGATGAGGTTCAATTCAACATTTAGATATGTTTCAAGATTTAACAGGCAGCTACTAAATTGGTAGCTAGGAGACTTTTGGATTCCAGAGATTCTGGCCAAGAGTATCTTCTTTTGATGGAAGATGTTTCCAAAGACTTCATGGTTCCATTTGGTTACCAGAGTTTTGAAACTTTCAGTGGATTGAAGAATGGATTGGTTAGAGAAAGCCTTGTTGATGATGTTGGGGAAGGAAGGGTGGCTAGCCCACATTGATTCAAACCTGAAGGGCCTTGATGATTAATTGTTTGGAGTCCCTACCGGTTGAATTTGCAAAGGGCAGTGGTCTGAGTGGGTCCAAGGGAGGTGGAGTACAATAGCCTCAGAGTACTGTTCTATCCATCCTTCATTGCAACACACCCATCTATTCTTTCCAGAATTAGGGAGGTTTTGTTGCTATACCTTTTATTAGTCCAAGTGTATTTGCTCTTTATAACCTAGGTCTATTAGGTTACACTTGTTTATGCAGTTCCAAAATAGGTTGCTATGGCTCAGGTTTATAAGGATACCCCCAAATTTGTCCCTGGCCTTTAAGACTTCGTTGAAGTCTCCTCCTATGAACCAGTTTGTTTTTATGTTGTTTGAAATTGTGATTAGTTGCTCCCATAAGAGTTTTCTATCTGCTAAGAGGTTATTAGCATAAATAGCGGAAAAGAGCCATTGAGGGTGGTCTGGTCTTATCTTCACCATTGTGTGGATACCTTGGGGGGTAGTTGCCACTTCTTCCACAGACATGAACTCTTCTTTCCACATAAACACGATACCCCCAGATGGGCCTACAGCCGGTGACTGGATGATCATGTCGAATTTGGATTTGCTGAGCCAAAGACTGGTGGTCTGCCATCTTGGTTTCGAGCAATACTAGCATTGTGGGCTCGTATATTCTCACCATTTCTAAACAGTTCCATTTGAACTCAAGATTTTTCCACCCCGAACATTCCATATGATGTAGTTCATCGTTGGAGTTGTGGGTGATTGGTGAGTTCCCTCGCGAGGGCTCGTTGGTCCTGGCAGACCTGGAAGCTGGGGTGGTGGTGACTTCCTCTTTAAACTCAGGATTGGGGTTAGGTTTAGAAGTGGTTTCAATAGACCGTGCGTTTGGGCTGAGACTAGGCTCATTCCACACTTGGTCATTGTTTTGGGGCACAACACCACTACTATCTCGCTTGTTTCCTTGCTGAATTCTATCGATCTCACTGAGTCGAGGAGGAGTAAGTCCATCCTTGGTGTTGGGTAAGTTGTTCCGGCTCTTCTGAGGCATTCTTCTTCTTGAGTGTCTCCAGTGCTTTGGAGATTCCTTTCTGAATATTCTGGAGGGGTGGTGAGCTGCTCTTCCTTTTTAGAGCAGAATATGATGGATTGGTTGGTTGATCAATCGTAACGAAGACCGGCTCCACCGGTGGGTCCTCTTTCATCAGATTTGGGAAGAATGGGAGGGATTGGAAGCTCTGTAGGATATGGTTGTTGAGGACTTTGGGGTTTGTTATTGGTGAGATACTGTCATTGCTGGCCATCGATTTCCATATGAGAGGTCCAAAGGCTGCCAATGCCTTATTCATTGCTTCCACCGTCACCCTAGCTAGGTGGGCTGGGTTTTGCACTATTAGTTTCACCCTCCGATTGTACAGGGTGAAATCGTAGGATAGACCCTACCCTGCAAGGCAACCTCCAACCAGGAGGCCGGTTGGTGGTCCGGAGGTAGTGGTAGGGTAGAGATAGTGGTCAAAAGTGTTTCTTTTTCCATTTTTGTGTTTTTTTGGCTTGCTACTTTGGGTAACAATAGGACTGAAGTTTAGAGATTTTTTTCCCATTATTAAGACCTTTAGTGTCACATCTTGGATAGTGGAAGGGTTGCTGGGCATTGGGACTAGGGGGTTGGGTGTTCATTAATTGGGGATGTAATGGAGGTGACAGTTGTGGTCTTTTCATCTGGAAATGGGAGGGGTAGCAAATTGGGTACTCAATTGTTGTTAGTGACTGTTGGAATTTCTCCATTAGAGGATGTTGCAGGAGATTTGGTAAGGAAAGCATAGGTTTGAGTGTTGGGGTGTGGAGTTGGGCTATCAGTGATACCCTTGGTGGAGTGCCCGTTTGGGAAGAAGGAACCGGCCATATTGGGTGTTTCACCAGACATGGTGATTGAGGTATTGGGAGTTGGGCTAGAGGCCCCTTGAGAACTGGGCTCATGATTGGAGCTAGTGGGGTCATCAGACGTTGACCCCGCTTTTTTTTTGGCACCCGTATTAGGCTGCAATCTTGGGCATATGTGCTGCCCGTGCTTGGGCGTGTCTTGAGCACAAGTGGAGATTTTGTTTGGGCTAATTATTTTTTTTTTGGTTTTTTGGACATTGTTTATTATTTTTTTGAATTAAAATAAAGAGTTTGAGTTTGTAAGAATTTACCTGAATTAGCGTCGAACATATTTACATGTATCTCTTCCATCTGTGGAGCATGTTGTGGTCTATTCACTTTACCTTCATTGTTGTTTATTGTTTTCGCTTGTCCTTGCTTACGTATTCGTGGGAAGGTGACAATTCTCCATTCACTTTCCTCTGGAATGACTGGTTTCTCTTGATGAACGTCTTGTGGTTCTTTGGTTGCTGTGGGTGTATGTGTCCTATAGTTGCAGTTAAGAGCAGTGTGCCATATCCTTCCACAAATGGTGCATAGAGTTCCCTCTCCTTCATAATCACAGCCTGTTTGTGGTCTCCAATTATTACTGATGTTTCCACTGGGGTTTCTAGTGTAACTTGGATACATATGCATGCATATCTTCCCTTTAAGGTAGAGGATGTACATTGGTCTATCTTGAGGAGTTTGCCCAGGTTCCTCCCAACTTTTTCTAAGATATCTTTGTTGTAGAATTATATTGGTAGTTGAGGTAGCCAGATCTAAACGGTAGTAGAGGTGAGGGTGGATTCTTGAGGGACAAACTTTGGTTCCCATTTACGTACGGATAGGAAGTTTCCAGAAATGAACTCGGGTCCTTGGTGTAGAGCCTTGACCATGCTTTCCTCTAAGCTAAATTTAACTATGTAGAAGTCTCACCCTAGGTCAATCAAGATTAACTGTTCGGATGGTCTCCATAGGTCGTTTAGCTTAGATCGAAGTAGGTGGTGTGGCATCTTTCATTTGAATATTTTGATCATCACCGAGTATCACCATGGGAGATAAATGCGTTCTTTGTCATCTTGTGAGAGAGGAATTGAGCCCTCAATGTGCTTCCCTTTGTCCAGTTCTGAAATTGTTTGGTGATCTATGTCGTAGTAGTTGATTTGGTTGCTCACTGGTTTATCCAGGAGCATTTTCTTATAGGAGTGATGGGGTAACTCTACTTCTATTTAGCTATGTTTATCCGGAGGTTCCGGTGGGAGCGGTGGCTTGATCGGTGGAGGATCCATATTGTGGAGTTATCTTAGCTGTTAGATACAAGAAAGAAGAAGTGGAGGAACATAACTTAGTAACATACTTGTTTTTTTATCACAAGTTTCTAGGGTTGTTTGGTATGCAAGAAAAATATTTTTCTAGAAAATATTTTCTTGGAGAATAAAGTAGTTTTGTAACTTACCTTTTTTGTTTTTGGTTAGGTAGCAAAAAATATATTTTTTTAAAATATAGTATAATTTAGAAAATTACTATAAAAAGGCGAGGGTGATAGGTCATATTCGTTGTTTTAAGAGTGACTAGTCTTAAGGTAATTAAATATATAATTTTTAAAAGTTATATATATGTACTAAACAATAATATGTTTGAAAAAAAATATAATTTTCTAAATATAATGAATATTAATCTCACTAAGCTAGCTCATTAAATAAAGAAATCCTACTCCACATAAGTCTTTATATGTCTTATTATGATTTATGAGACATGAAATATATATCTTATGAAAATTATTGTTATCTTTATTACCAAATATTATAAACAAATAACAAAAAAAAAATACTTTACAATAATTATTCAAAGTTAATAAAATAAATTCAAGAATTTGGATCTTTTGGTCTTTTAGAAATTTGTGAGTAAAGAGATAGAACTATAGCTACTAGAAAAATATTGATAAATAACAATATAAAGTATTTAAAATCTAATATTGAATTACAAAAAATAATGTAACCCGATTTGAAAATATAGGGAGCTATCGTTTATTGAAATGAATATAAAAAGAAAGAAAATGATAAAGGCAATATTTTTGAATAATTTTTTTCTTATGTTATATTCTTATTGCTCCAACTTAGCATTTTAGCAATATAACTTTTATTACTATATTATAATAAATTTTGCTGTATTTTCTTATTTCTTTCACGGCAAATGCTTTTATTGCGTAAAATAATTTGTGTACCTTAAGAGTTTTATCAACTTGACAAATAAGTCTACTTATATAATAATTTTGAAACAAAATTGAATTGACCTTTTTTCCGCTTTATTAATTCAAAGACTTAATTATTTGTTGCAATTTTATGCTTTTATGTTAGTACAGAAGATACAAATTATTTTTTAATTTTTCTCCTACTCGAGCATAATATTATTCTCTTTATCGATTTATGTAATATTGAGAACTACATTTAATAATTAGAACAAATATTTAATTAGGTAGAAAACATCTTGCTTTAGTAGTAACAATATATATATATATATATATATATATATATATATATATATATATAGAAACATGTTAGAATTATAGGTTCCCTAATAAGAGGAATCAATGTGAACATACTTCTATGGATATTACGTGAGTATATATAAGGAAAAGAAACCTAATACTCTTACTTTTCTTAAATAAT
>MU775378.1:52884-64573 GCA_026770625.1 Nicotiana glauca | reverse complement strand
AAATGCGATAACAAAACGATTTTATTTTATACTTTTGGGAGTTGTTGTCGTGAGAGCAAAAATCACGTGCTCACACTAATCCATCACCAATTTCCCCAAAATCCCCACCAAACTCATCCAATTTCAGATCTAAAACCCAGAAAACCCTAAATCTTCCCTCTTCTATTTTCATGAGAAATATCAACATGATTTGATCTAAAATTTACGTCAATCAATTGCTCTTATCAAGAGTATTTGATTGACGTTAATTTTAGCTCATTTTGAAGTCATCAGGTTCCGGTTGATCCATCACTGACTGGACAAAGATTCGTCGCTGTCATCGTTTCTTCTCCACTCATTCCCGGCCAAAAATTAGCGTATTTTTCTTTCTCCCATTACTTTCTCTCTTCTTTATTTCTTGTTTTAAATTATCAGTTAGGTGTTAACTTTGTTTGGATTATTTAATTGAGTTGATTAAGTCAATGAATTTAGGATAAACATATTAATTACATTATTTTAGGTTAATTGAATCAATTTAACAATTTAGCTAGGTTTATTTAATAAGTTGTTTCTGCTATTTTCTATTTGATTTAGCCATTAATTGTTTTATTCATGATGATTAAATACTGACTGGAATCTGGGACAATTGAGATGTATTAATTAAGGAGGCGTATGGGGTTGGAAATGGTTAGTTTGAGACTCTTGCTGAATCTATTTGTTCTTTTGGTTAACTGTCGGTAATTAATGAAAGCTAAAGGGCCAATGGGATTTAAAAATGGGGCATTCCATTTTGTTTGGACTAAAGTGCATTAAAAATTAGAGTTTAGGTCATTGATGTGGCTATTTGTATTAAGCAGAACTTAAAGGGGTCAATTAGGAAGTTAAAAGTGGGGGAATTTCAGACAAAATATCAGAAGTTTCTAATATTGGGCAGTTGTCCCTCTTTTTGGTGTGAAAATATTGAAATTGGGTAAAAGGACATATAACTGTACCAAATTTGTTAAAAAAAATGCTGTACTATCTGACATTTTTGAAATTTAGGTTAGAATATCCCTTATTATGCTTATCCTTATACAACGTAAATAAAGAATAGACCCTCACTCACTCACACATTCATTTTTCATCAACATATACACTCTAAAAGCCTTTTTAAATACAAGGAATTCTGGAAAAAGTACCTTCATTTTTCTACTGATTTCTTTTCTTTTTTGGGTCTCAAAGCTATATTTAGAAGCAAAAAATAGTTCTTTGTTTGGATGGTTTACTATTTCTATTATTAAGAAGATGATTTAGCTCAACCTACTCTGGTTTTGCTACTGCTGTTTTTCTGCTATTTATAGTTTTCTTTACTTCATCTCCAAAGCCAGAGATTTATTTTCTATTTGTCTATTTTGCTGTAATAAGGTATTTCACCTTAAATCTGAGTTTGTTTTGACGTAAATGAGTTGATTTTTTTACTTGTTCCATGAAAAATTCTAATTTTCCATCATCATTTCCTTATGTTATTATGTAAACTGGCAGTTCTTGACTCAATTAAACTCATGTGTGTTTTTTTCTGTTTATTTGGTTTTGAAATGAAGAAAAATCAGAATCCTTTTGCTCTACTATTTGGTCACTTGAACTAGTGTGGTTATCTTGAGAGTTGTCGAACTATTTCATGTTTAGCTCGATTATATTGTGATTTTGGATTTGTTTCAGAGTTAATATTTCATGTATAAGCTAGTTGATTATAAGTTAAAAAGTGATCGAGATTGCTTAATTCTAAATGTTAGTTTAAATAGCTATTAACAACACTTGGAGTATGTAATGTCAGCTATTAAATTTTGTAAAGTATGAGTATAGTTTCAGCCTTGTTTGAATATTGCAAACTCAGTATTAATTCAAAAAGGTTTTACTATAGAGTGAGTTTGTTGAAATATGTGGATTTTTGTTGAGTTTGAGATGGTTTACTGCTGGCTACATGGCTATGGCATGCTAATCTGACCACCAGTTGGATCAGACCGGTGAATTTAAGTTTAAAAGGTGGATTTGGAGTTATCCATGGAAGGAGTTTAAACACAAGATTGGTTATGTCCTTTTCAGTTTAATCAGCCTTATAAACAATCCATGTAAATATTTAAGGATTCATCTATTATTCCTATTGATGATTGTATTATAATTCGCCAGATTTGTAAATGTTAGAATGTAATTAATTTTTCTTGTCTTAGATCAGTTTAAATAGTTCAGCTGTTCATCCTCTTTGTTTCAAATTTTTAAATCTGGAAATTTGAACGAATTAATGCAGATTTATTTTAAGTGTTGAATTGTTCTGATTAGGACTTAACGCATTGGGCTTCACTGCAAGCCCACTTGCAGTCATGTTTTAGACCATTTGGAGGTCAATTGCTACTATGTTACAGTGATGTTATCTTGAAATTAACTCTCATTTAAAATAAACAATTGAAAACAACCCACTCCTTAATTTAATTCAATTGAATTTAAATGTTCAATATTCTGATAGTCCATATAAGCTAGCTTCGAGATTTACATGGTTTAGTGTATTTCTATCTACAAATAACTCTGTAGCTATAGATCTCCTTATACCTTAGTCTCAAACCTTAGAAAACTAATCAATTTATAAACATCGTAGTTTGCTTTAGGTATGTTTATTAAATAATCATCGTGACTATGGGTATGATTTCCGTAACATAGTCATAACATATAATTTCCATTTAGGTGTGCATTTTCTGTGATCCGACCATAAATTCGAATAATTATAATTAAAATAAACATGTCTTAAATTGCGGGTGCATTTCATGTAGCGCAGTTTGCAATATGTACCAAAACGGCAAGTGAACGACAATCGTAACTTTTACTAAAAATAACTCCATAAATAAATAAAAGCGGTTATAAAGTTAAAATGCACAATGGGTTTAAAACATGTAATGAATGAGATAATGAGGCCAATTATTAATAGTTGAGAAATCGTGCTAAAATCACAGTACCCAGGAATGCCTAACACCTTCTCCCGGGTTAACATAATTTCTTACCCGGTCTTCTATGTTCGCGGACCAAAAATAGAGTCAATTTTCCTCGATTTGGGATTTAAAATAAATCGGTGACTTGAGACACCATAAATTATTCCAAGTGGCGACTCTGAAAATAAATAAATAATTCCATTTCAATTAATGACACTTTAGTTGGTGAACTCCCTTATATCCCCATCGGATAAAAAAGAGGTGTGACCGCATGTCCCTATGTCATACAAAATAAGGTAATGCGAGGTAAAGGAATTTTCCTGAAAGATCAGTCATGATCGGAGACAGTGCCGGGTTCGAGGTGACACACCCTCCCTAGCGCACGCAACCAACCCATAATTTTCTTCTCTGACTTCGCATTTTGGGTGGTCAAGACACCAACTCTATTCCCCAAATCCATGACAGTAGTGCGTAGCCCTGTCATATCCTACTCTAAGGCTGTCATTTGCATATACCGTCCGACCACAGATGGTCTTCGGCCTCTACAACGTGCTCATGGGTGGGTGACTCAGCCCTCACTTCATCCTGCCTTTCATCTCCCTCCCCAGGTGCATCATAATCATCACTATTATCACCTCCATGGACCACATGGTCCTTTCAAATTGTCACTTTATCTGCCTGAAACTTTGTTTCTTTCTTCACTCTTCTATCCACGCTCAAGTTCTCCGGTAGCCGTGCTGCCCAATATAATCTAGTGACCAGGGAAGGAAAGAAGAACCCATACCGACCCAGTGGACAACGAATGAATATTTCTTTGTGAATAACCTTGGCCACATCAAAATTTTGACTATTCATGAAGCACCAAATCAACGCAGCTCTGGGACAAGTCACTTCAGTGGTGTTGGAAGAAGGGAGCAACCAGCTATTGATGATATATAGCCAACACTTCCCTTCAAATGTGAGTGCCGCTGAATGAAACTTCTTCCCTAGTATAATCCACACGACTTCCTTGTTGGGCACACATATTATCTCAAAGAACAAATCCCACATGGTGAATCGTCTTCTTCCCTAGTATAATCCACACGACTTCCTTGTTGGGCACACATATTATCTCAAAGAACAAACCCCACGTGGTGAATCGTCTGCCATGGGCTTCATATTAGTCCTCCACCCCAGGGTCCTCTCCGAACATTGGCAATGGCCTCAATAGATGTGTCCACATTTTTCTTTTGCACCGTGCAAACATCATTCACATGTTCCGGAAGGTTAGCGTAAAACTCCCCCACAACCATTAAATTAGCTTCATCTGATTCTTCAAAGAAAATATCTAGCCTGCGTCGGACCAATTCATTGTACATGTTGGGGCAGTCATATTGGAGGGACCCTATATCAATACCCCTCTCCGGTATGTGCTTCTTTGATGCCTTGTGCCTAAAATGGTCCTGTGCCGTGCTGGAGACGAATTTAGTACTATCATATGGGTGAACATTAGTTGAAGCTCGTGGCCTGAATGATCCAGCATGACCACTGGAGGAAGCACCGGTGGTTCTGCATTTCTTGGAGGGCGTCATACTACCTGAAACAAATATCACCATCAACAAAAAATAGGAGATGTGAACCAAGGGTGGTTACTCAGACTTCATCCACACAATTGGTCACAAATTACATTCACGACTCACTGTGGCATTTAAACAAACACTTGATGTGCACCATTCACCCGAACTCCCAAATAACAATTTGATAACCCTGATTCAGCCATCGATATAACAATGTAAACCTAACCTATCAAGATAAAGTTATACTACTACCCCTACATACCCACTAGTGTAACTAGAGCACAAGACTAGAAGAAATCTACTACAAAATAAGAAGAAGACTACTACATAACTAAGAAATTTAAATAACCCAAGAAAAATTTAAACAAGTGCCCTTACCTGATGGATGTGTGAATATGTTATGTGAGGAGAAAAAGTTAGAAGAGAGAAGAGGATAGAGTGGGGGGGAGGGGGAGGGGAGGGTTCGATTCCATGGGGGTAGAAGGGTTTGGGCTTCTACTAGAAGAGAGAAGAGGGTGATTTGGTGTTGATTTGTAAGAGAAGGGGTCGGGGATCGATTATTTGGGTTAAGTGAAAAGGGGTAGGTGATAGTAAAGGGGAGGGGGAGTTATTAGTAATTAGAAGTTAAGAAAAAAAGAAAAACAATAAAAAAATTAACTCTAACTAAGCCTATAGACGGTGCCAGTGCACGGTCGGTCCTTGGTCCAAGCGCGGCTATGCACGTGAGGCAGTGTGGAATTGGATTTGCGCGGTCCAAGCGCAGTCGATCCGCAGTTGCAGACGTTGCAAGATTTGTGAGGTATGAGATCCATTATGCGCGGTCCATGCGCGGTCTGAGCGCAGCCGCAGACCTAGCCTCCGAATGTTTTTTTCTTTTCTTGCCACTTTTTACCTATCTCCGAGTTGATCCCTTTAGCGCCTGGTGTACTTATAACTCGCCCAAACTCACGCAAACTTGTTAGTACCTAAAAACAAATGAAAAAATCCAAACTATACTAAAATCAACTACTAATTGGGTTGTCTCCCAACGAGTGCCTTAGCTAATGTTGTGGCACGATGAATACAACAGTTCAATGGTTTGCCTCCCATGAAGCGCCTAATTTAACGTCCCGGCATGATGCAAGTAAGAGCATTTAAGGTATGCTCAACATCGGAGGCTCAATCAAATGAATCACTGACACTACCTTTTCTTCATCCATTTCTACATAATATTTCAATCTGTGCCCGTTGACTCTGAACTTGCAAGAGTCATTTTCTACAGTAATATCTATGCCGCACTAGTGGGGTGAATTTCAACCACACGAAATGGCCCTGACTATCTTGACTTTAATTTGGCCAAAAATAAATTCAGTATTAAGTTGTATAGCAATATCGTATCTCCAGGTTTAAAACTCCGCTCAATAATATTTTTATAATGTATCGTCTTCATTCTATCCTTGTATAATCTTGTGCTCTCAAAAGCATGATATCGGAACTCATCAAGCTCGTGCAACTTCGTGACTCTACTTATTCCTGCAGCTTCAATATCAAGATTCAACTATCTCAATGCCCACCAAGCTCTATAATCCAACTCCACTGGTAAATGACGCGCTTTACCAAACACCAACTTGTATGGAAACATGACTATTGGAGTTTTGAAAGCAATTCGATAAGCTCAAAGTGCATCATCTAACTTTCTCGCCCAATCCATTCTAGTAGCATTCACAGTCTTAGTCAACACACTCTTTATCTCTCTGTTCGAGACTTCCACTTTCCCACTCGTTTATGGATGATATGGGGTGGCAACTTTGTGGCGTACATCATACTTCTCTAGAAACTTCGCGAAGGCTCGATTACAAAAGTGAGTGCCTCCGTCACTATTTATTGCCCTTGGAGTGTCAAATCGGGTATATATGTTCTTTCTAAAAAACCAATTACCCCCTTTATTTGTAGGGAGCGCTGTAGCCTCCACCCATTTGTACATGTAGTCCACAGTGACGAGTATGTACTTGGTTCCATATGATCTAACGAAAGGCTCCATGAAATTGATTCCCTATACATCAAACACTTCTACCTCCTGAATTGGGTTCATAGGCATCTCATGTCGGGGGGAGATATTCCTAGTTCGTTGGCATTCATCACAACCCTTTATCCATAAATGTGCATCTTTGAACAATGTTGGCCAGTAGAAGCCCGACTCCAAGACTTTCGCAGCTGTCCTTACTCCCCCAAAGTGACCACCATATGGTGGCACGTGATATGTCTGTAAAATAGAAGAATGGTCTATCTCAGGGATACATCTCTAGATCATATTATCAATACAAATCCTGAACAAATAAGGTTCATCCCAATAATACATGTGACAATCACGAAAGAACTTTTTCTTTTGGACAGAGGAAAGGTCATAAGGAACAATACCGCTCGCCAGGTAGTTTGCAATGTCTGCATACCATGGCGCTTCCTCAAGACTTGTGGCTAATAGTTGTTCCTCTGGGAAAGTTTCCAGAATCTCTTCTACCTCAAACATCTTCTCAGATCCTTCCAGTCTAGACCAATGATCAGCTACTTGGTTCTCTATTCCCTTGGTCACATATCGCCAAATCAAATTCTTGCAGAAATAGCACCCATGGAATCAGACGCGGTTTTGACTCCTTCTTCTCGATTAAGTACCCGAGAGCAGCATGGTCAATACACATAATTACCTTCAAGCCTATCGGGTATGACTTGAATTTGTCAAATGCGAACACCACTGCCAGCATCTCCTTCTCGATCATAGTGTAATTCAGTTAGGCTCCACACAACATTCTACTTGCATAGTATATAGGATATATGATTTTGTCTTTTCGTTGCCCAAGAACTTCTCCCACAGCATAGTCGATCGCATCACACATCAGCTCAAATGGTTGCTCCCAGTCAGGGGCAACTATGATAGGTGTTGTTACCGGTCTCTTCTTCAATTCCTCAAATGCTACTCTGCAGTCATCAGAAAATACAAAAGGGTGATCTTTTTCAAGCAATTTACACAAAGGGTTAGCAATTTTGGAAAAATCTTTTATAAATCTCCTATAGAAATCAGTGTTCCCAAGGAAACTTCTGATTGCTTTGACGTAAGTAGGTGGTGGAAGGTTTTATATCAAATCAACCTTTGCACGATCCACCTCAATACCTTTACTCGACACTAGGTGCCCCAAGACTAGACCTTCCTGTACCATGAAATGACACTTTTCCGGTTGAGTATCAGATTAGTCTCGATACACCTTTCCAATACTTTTCTCAAGTTCACAAGGCAATCATCGAATGAATTCCCTACAACTGAGAAGTCATCCATGAAAACCTCCATTATCTCCTCTACTATATCTGTGAAGATGGACATTATGAACCTTTGGAATGCTGTGGGTGTGTTGCATAGTCCAAACGACATTCGTCGAAAGGCATAAATACCATAAGTGTAGGTGAACGATATTTTCTCTCTATCCTCCTGGGCAATAGAAATCTAATTATACCCCGAGTACCCATCCAGAAAGCAAAAGTGAGATCTCCTTGCCAATCTATCTAGCACCTGATCAATGAATGGCAGTGGGAAATGGTCCTTCCTGCTAGCCAAGTTCAACTACCTGTAATCAATACAGATTCACCAACCTGTGATTGTTCGTGTAGAAATCAATTCATTCTTCTCATTTTCCACTACCATCATACCCCTAATTTTTGGCACATACTGAACTGGGCTAACCCATTTGCTTTCAGAGATGGGGAATATGATTCCCACATCTAACCACTTAATCACTTCTTTCTTCACCACTTCTTTCATGTTGGGGTTCAGCCTTCTTTGATGTGCTCTGGAAGGCTTGTGACCATTTTCCAGTAAAATCTTATGCATACAAAAGGCCGAGATGATACGCTTAATATCTGCAATGGTCCAACTAATTATAGTCTTGCACTCTATCAGTACCTACAAAAGTTATTTTGCATGCATATCTAACAAACTAGATGAGATAATAACAGGTAAAGTGGAGTTAAGTCCCAAGAAGGCATACCTGAGAGGAGATGGCAGTGGTTTCAGTTCTAATTTTTGTGGCTCTTCTATCGATGTCTTAGCTGGAGGAGTTTTCTTTCCTCTAAGTGCAAGGGCTCAAATTCGAGCTCCCTTCTCCAAAAACCTTGTCCTTCAAGAGCAAGTACCCACTCTGCTAAGTCTTCTTCGTTGGCTTCATCTAAGTTCATGAGACAAGCTGCTAGAGGGTCTTTAATATTCAATGTCTCATCTTCTTCCTCCAAAATTACATCCACGACATCTACTAGAGAGCAATTAGAAATTCACTTGGTCTCCGCATAGATTTCTGCACGTTGAATGTTATCTCTTCATCATTTAATCTTATTTTGAGCTCTCCAGTTTCACAGTAAATTAAAGCTCTCCCAACGGTCAAGAATGGTCTTCCCAAAATTATGGGAATTTCCTCATCAACCCGACAGTTAAAGATGACAAAATCTGCCGGGAACACAAACTTCCCAACCTGTACCTATACATCATCTAGAATTTCAGAGGGCCTTTTCACTGTCCGGTCAGCTAGCTGTAGTAACATGGACGTGGGTCTGTCTCTTCCAATGCCTATAGCCAGGGGCATAAGGTTTATACTTGCTCCCAAATCACACAGTGAATTAGCAAATGCATAGTTGCCTATTGTGCAAGGGATTGTGAAACTCCATGAGTTAGACAACTTCTCAGCTATGGGTCTCGTCACAATAGCACTGTAGGTCTGAGTCATTGTAAATGTGGCCAAGTCTTGAAAGTTGAACATGCGGGACATCAAGTCCTTCATCATTTTCGTATAACCAGGCATCTTCTTTAAAGCATCAATCAATGGAATGTTTACCTGAATTTGCTTCAGAATCTCCAAGAATTTCTTGTACTGCTCATCTTTCTGATACTTGGCCAATCTCTGTGGAAATGGTGCTTGAGGTCACCTCTTCCCTGTGATTTGATTTTTTTCTTGTTCAGGCACTGGTTTTACTACCGGTTTCGGTGCAACCTCAGTCTCTTTCACAACCTCTTCTTCTTTGTTAGTTTTCTCTTGTGCATGCCATGCTGTCACCTCAGTTAACCCTGCTGAATCATCTATCTCAATGGGTACTAGCACTAGTGTCTCAGTAGGTCTGCTTTCTCAAGTAATTTCTTGCTCTAGATCTAGGTCTCTACCATTTCGGAGACTCACCGCCATCAACTGTTTCAGGCCCTACTCTTTTGGATTGATTTGTGTGTCTGCAGGTAATTTCTCGTGGGGAAGAATATTTAAAGCCATCAAAATCTTTCCTAATTGGATCTCAATATTCTTTATCGCTGATTCATGTGAATCTACTTTTTCAGTTAGTTTTCCTGTGGACCCAATCACTTTTTGCATCATTCCCTCAAGTTTAGCAAACCCATCTTCGTGTCTCATAGTATGTTTTTGTTGAGGTTGATGATAACCCTGCTGCTAATTTTACTGGTTGTAACCCTATTGACTTTGGTAAGGCACCACTTGACCTTGTGGTCGCATAGCCCCAAGATTGTTGCTGTTGTTGTACTGCTGCAGAGCTGGTCTATATTGTTGATTCTGCTGACTCCAATTCTGACCACCTGGTCTTTGTCCCCCATAGTTGGCACATAATTCATGTTCTCTTGATATTGTTGATTATCACCTTCCTCACTCCACGAGCAGACATATGGTTGATTAATGGATGATGTACATAAGCCACCATTAGTTGCATCAACTATGTGTACCTACTGCTTCTGGCCTGATTCATCAACCTTTTTGGTGAGGATGCTCATTTGTGTCAGTAGAGTGGCCATATTTTCAGCTATGAAGTTAGTTGGTTCTAAAGCCACTGAGTGAACTACATGAGTGATTGGAGCGTTTCTTGTCGTCCATCTTGAGTTTTGTGCCATTTTGTCAAGTAGAATCTTGCTTTCTCTGAATGTTTTGCTCAAAAATCCTCCACCTGCTGAAGCATCAACACTGGCCTTCAAACTATCTGCCAAACCCATGTAAAACCTCTACCCCAACATCTGCTCCGGAATACCATGATGTGGACACGTAACCAGCAGACCCCTGAACCTCTCCCACATTTCTTGTAATGTCTCTGTTGGTTTCTGTCTCAAGCTCAATAGCTCATCAATTTGTTGAGCAGTCTTATTGGGTGGGTGGAAGCTTTTTCACAAATTGCTTGACTAATTCCTCCCAACTAGTGATGGAGTTTATGGGGGAGATAATTAAGCCAAGTCTGAGCCGCTCCCATCAGTGAGAATGGAAACAACAATAGTCGTATTGCTTCCCTTGTCACGTTATGTTCCCTTTGCGTGGCACAGTCGACATGAAATTCTTCAAATAATGCTAAGGATCTTCAACGCATGACTGATAACTATGAAATGTGCATATTTTATACCCATTCTTACCTGAGCTTTGTGCATAAATTTCTCTTGATTAGTCCTAAATTGCTTACAAGTTGCGCTTGACTACAGGTTTGAGCGACTAGATGATGAATATCACAAATCGGCTCAAAAAGGAGTGAAAACCTGCCAAGCGTCAAAAGATGACTGAAAGTGGGGAAATAGGTGACCTGCGTGGACCGCACTGTTCTGATGTGCGGCCGTACAGGAAGGTTCAGAAAGCTATCAAGTTAAAGACCAACCTGCGCGGTCCGTACTGATTTGTCATGCGACCGCGCAGGAAAGTTCAGAGAATCAGCAATTCTAAAGAAGATCCACGCGGACCGCATTCCTTTCCACGCGGTCCGCAATGATGATTGATCAGAGGCTCAAAAAGTCAAGGCAAAGTTCCACGCGGCCGTACACCAAATCAGTGCGGTCCGCGTGGGTAAAAGATCAGAGAGTCAAAATGGGATGATCTCTACAGTGCGGCCGCACACCATTTCCACGCGGTCCGCATGACTCAACCTATGCGGCCGCGTGACATTTTTACACGGTCCGCATCCTCAAGTCCAGAAGCCCAGATATGAAGACCAGTTACCCTACGCGGCCACATGACATTTCTATGCGGTCCGCGCTAGACCCTCAGGGGTATTTTTGTCCGATTTTTCCTGTGTAGTATATAAATAGAACATTTTACTCTTTTAGGTTAAGTTTTTGTAATCTGTTTGAGCAGCTGAGCACGAGGCACTTGATATTAGCCTACTTTAGGAAATTTTCTCTTGTAATTAACGTGGATTCAAGTAGATTAAGCT
>MU775378.1:7320-50261 GCA_026770625.1 Nicotiana glauca | reverse complement strand
CAATTGGCTTCACATAACACTTCCATCCGCAACTTAGAAGTTCAACTTGGACAAATTTCACAATCTTTAAATACTCGCCCAAAGGGTGCGCTACCTAGTGACATGGTAGTAAATCCTAAGGGTGGGCAGCACAACCATGTGATGGCGGTGACCACACGGAGTGGGCGAGGAGGTGATGTACATGCCTTAAGAGAGAATCAAGCCATGGTGGAGGAAGATGAGTTGCCTAATGATTATATGCCTAAGGAGGTTGATGATGTTGTGGAACCAAGTGCAAGAAATGAAGTGAGAATTGACATTCAAGAAGTTGAGGAAGAGACTCAAAAGAACGTGAACCCGTCTAGGGAACACGTTATAGATATACCCGAGCCGGAAGTGCCCAAAGCCAAGGAACCTTTGCCTAGGCCTCCTCCGCCCTACCCTCAACGTTTGGCCAAACAAAAGAGTGATAACCAATTTAAGAAATTCATCAAGATGATGAAGAGTTTGACTATCAGTGTGCCTTTGGTGGAGGCACTCGAGCAAATGCCCGGGTATGCAAAATTCATGAAAGATTTGGTCACAAAGAAGATATCAATGGAGTGTGAGACGATCAAAATGACCCATCAAGTGAGCGCAATTGTACACTCCATGGCTCCTAAGCTTGAGGACCCCGGTACATTCACTATACCATGCACTATTGAAAGCGCCGACTTTGCAAAAGCCCTTTGTGACTTGGGGGCAAGTATCAACTTAATGCCATATTTAGTGTTCAAAACCTTGGAAATTGGGCAACCTCACCCAACTTCAATGAGGCTCCAAATGGCGGATAGGTCTATGAAGCGGATTTTGGGTATCATTGACGACGTCCTTGTTCGAGTTGATAAGTTCATCTTGCCGGCCGATTTCGTGATTCTTGATTGTGAGGTGGACTTTGAAGTCCCAATTATTCTTGGAAGGCCTTTCCTAGCAACAGGGAAGGCTTTGGTTGATGTCGAGGCGGGAGAGTTGACCTTCCGAGTCGGTGATGAAAAGGTAGTGTTTCATGTGTGCAAATCTATGAGGCAACCAAATAGTACCGAAGTTTGCTCGTTTGTTGACATTGTCACGGCGGTGATAGTGGATGACACAAGCGCAATGATCAATGTTGAAGATCCACTTGAAGCGGTGCTTTTGAACATGGAGGCTAATGATGATGCTGGGAGAATTGAATGTGTAAATGCTTTGCATGGTATGGGCTCGTACTCTTATGAGCCTAGGAAGTTATCATTGGACCTTGAGAATCGTAAGACCCCTCCAACAAAGCCATCTATTGAGGAGCCAAAATACTTTTCTAGACTTCACAAATATTCGACTCCCACAACTAGCTCCCTGTGGAAATTGACCCCGACACCACTATCGGGTAAAAGTAGTTAGCGCCCACTCTTCCTAAGGGTTGAGTCCGCACCGATCAATGACCACGAGAATAGTCCCTTATTCTGTAATAGATGCAGCATGTTATTCGTGATTTGGAATGATTTTGCCTTATCTAAGGGACTACAATTGCAGTTGCTAAGTTGCTAGCGGTGGGTTGTGACCAATCGTACAATGCTACTTCTAGCACAAGCGACACCATACCCTGATTGTTTGGGTCATTCCCATTATTTATGTTGTTTATTTCGTCTACCATGTCTTGTTCGATTTGTTCTGATGAGTTCTGTTGTGGTTTGCCTTTCTTCTTTGCACGATTCAATTCCTTAAAAACTTTCTCAGGATCTAATAATGCTTCAAACAATTCACCAGCTCTTGAGGAGCTTCTAGGCATGCACATGTAACACCCAAGACTACAAATGTTAGAATTTCAATGATCAGTTGAAATTGATGAAAATTGACTACAGTAAGAATTTTTGCACTTCTTTTAACTGCAATCAATAACACCGTTAATCCCTGACAACGATGGCAAAATTTGATCATGCCCAATATGCCTTATAAAAAAGGACAAAGCGATCGGTACAAATATATTCTGGTTAACAAGTCTGGAGTCGAATTCCGCAGGAAATTAACCTATCATTCACAACTATTGGACTTACACAAATTCACATATTCAAATAATGCTGAGGATCTTCAACGTATGACCACGAGAATAGTCCCTTGTTCTGCAATAGATGTAGCATGTTATTCGTGATTTGGAATGAGTTTGCCTTATCTAAGGGACTACAATTGTAGTTGCCAGCAGTGGGTTGTGCCCAATCGTACAATGCTACTTCTGGCACAAGCGGCACCATACCCTGATTGTTTGGGTCATTCCCATTATTTCTGTTGTTTACTTCGTCTACCATGTCTTGTTCGATTTGTTCTGATGAGTTATGTTGTGGTTTGCCTTTCTTCTTTGCACGATCCAATGCCTTGAAAACTTTCTCAGGATCTAATAATGCTTCAAACAATTCACCAGTTCTCGAGGAGTTTCTAGGCATGCACATGTAACACCCAAGACTACAAATATTAGAATTTCAATGATTAGTTGAAATTGATGAAAATTGACTACAATAAGAATTTTTGCACTTCTTTTAACTGCAATCAATAACACTGTTAATCCCCAGCAACGATGCCAAAATTTGATCACGCCCAACTATGCCTTATAAAAAAGGACAAAGCGGTCGGTACAAATATATTCTGGTTAACAAGTCTGGAGTCGAATTTCACAGGAAATTAACCTATCAATCACAACTATGAGACTTACACAAATTCACGTAATCAATCTTCAAAAATATTTGAGTAAAAGATTGAATGTTTACTAACTAAATATTACGTAATGACAATGCAATAATTAAGAACTAACTATGAATGGATTGTATACAAGAATTGGAATGATCTAAGGTTCTGATTTTTCCTATTGTCGGAATCCTTTCCGCTACGTTTGCTATAAATTTGCCTAAGTTTTCTCTATCGATCATGAGCACTCTCATTGTCGTAACTCTCTCCCGAGTAATTACAACAATATACTAGACATATTCTCCCGTATTACTCTAGCTAGCCTTAAATACAACTCACTTAGGTCGCACCCAAGGTTTCGTTATCCCTAATCCCACCTTTAAACCCTTCGTATTGATCCCTCGTATACTTTAGGAGTGATATTGTTCAAACACTACCTAAATATACACTCTCTCTCGAGTAATATATACTAAATGGGCACATCGATTGATGTCCCTTCAATCAACAACAATCATAATATAGTTGAACAAATAGAGAGAATACTATGGCAAATCTATATTAACATAACAAGAAGATCATACTTCAATAGGTTCTATCAAAATCCTAGATTAGAAGTTTAGCGATGAATAATTATTTTACAATCATCACAATAGAATTCATCATCAATGATAAAACAAGAGGAAGAAAGATAAAAACTCTATGCCGAATCTTCCGTCTTGCTCTTGTCCGCTCTTGCCTTCAAAATCCTCCCAACCAAGATATCCTCTTTTTGGGCGAGCTGGGCTTCATATTGGTCAAGGAGAGTCGCCTCTGAACTTACAATTTTACCGTTGAAATAAAAATCCTCGGAGCGACGTGCGCGACCGCGAATCAACCGCAGATGGACCGGGCATATTGCCTTTTGTTCTACCTGAGGAGCACGGCCAATGCGCGCCCGCGGATCGACCGCACACCTGGAGGAGATTTCTGCCTTCAGTTTTCTTTGTTCTTTTGTGCGCGCTCCCCTCTGGCTAGCCTTCATTTCTCCATGCACTCCAAAATACTCTTTAATGTCCTCATAGCCCGGAATTGCTCCTACAAAGCATAAAATTCTTAATTCGAGCAATTTGTTATCATTTAACATTCATATATCAATAAAGTGCGGCTAAATTAAAGCGTCAACGGGAGCTAAATTACATAATTATCGCCTACTATTGGACATATATTTTGGTTCAATTCTCATACATTGTTTCCTTTCCTTTCTTATGTCGTAATGTACTAGGAAAACTTAAAAAAAAATCATTTTTTGTCCGCAGTTTCCCTTGGTGGATGCAGAGGCGTCAAATAACTAGCAAATTACTGTCTCCGTAGTGGCAATAAGTTTTTTTGACTCGTCCGAATAACAATGTGCTGTCTCCTTTCGTGGCAATAAGTTTTTTTTGACTCTTGTTCTGTCCCACTAGACTTGGACAGGAATGTGGATTATCTATTACTACTAGGAGCCGGTTTGAATTGGCTTAAAAAAAATTGGGTTAACCAACTTATTGCTTTTGGCTTGTTTTTAAATATTTTTAAATTTATTTTAAGCACTTTTTAATTTTGCCAAACACTAAAAAAAGCTAAAAATAGCTTAAAAGCTATTTTAACAAGCTTAAAAGCCCATCCAAATACCCTCTAGGTGAAGTATTAAACCAACTGTGCTTTATTCATATATCAAAATAGAAAAGAAAACTAAAAAATTACTCCATAATGAGACGGTATTTTATCCAAATTTAATTGGACACCGAGTTTACAAAAATTTAAAAACTTTTGGTATGTAAATATATACTTCCTTCGTTTAAGTTTACGTAACCTTTTCGTGACAATTTGACTAATATTTGAAGTTAGATTGAGTCATATTAATTTAATATTTTAAAGTTAAAATTTAAATATCAAAAAATTATATAAAAAATGCTATAAGTTGTAATTCTTCTCATGTTAATATGGTGGCAAAAATATATTTTAAAATAATAGTCCAATTTACATAATTTTATTATGGAAAATTGAAAAAATTTACATAAACTAGAACAGCAGACTATCAAAATTATCTTTCTAAATGAATGATGATGCGAGCAACACATGTCTCTTCATTTAAATGAGTATGCAAGGGGGCTCAAAAAGTCATTTCACTAAGGATAATTGGAATGCTAAAAGTAAATAGTTTTAAAAGAACAGTATTATTATTCTTTTTGAGAAAATATGTCACATAAATGGGAAGAGGTGCAAAAAATAGTACACTATTCGACGAGTGATTTATCACAGTACTATTACAGAATGATTGAAATGAATTTACACAAATATTTGATTTCCGACAGTTGTTTATATTCCGATTCAATACGCTAAGTAAGATGTGTTGAATTTACTAAAAATTGATCAGTTGACGATCAAAAAATGGATTAATCACGGAAAATTATTGGACGTAGAAATAATTACTCTCAATTAGTGTTTCTTTTTTCTTATGAGAAGAGTAAACGAAATTATGAATGCAGGACAAAGCCATTTATTGAAAAGAGCATATATAATAACAGTCACATGGGAGATTGTTAATGATGTTAACTTAATTTACACACAAACATATATAACTTCCAAGAACCTTAATTATGATCCCCAGGTGCTCATTATCTTCATGTCATGCGTATTTACACACCTATGGCTTTGACTCCTAGGGCGTGTTTGGTACGAAGGTCTGAAAAATATTTTTCAATTTTTCTATGTTTGATTGACTTAAATATTTTGGAAAATATTTTTCTCATGAACTCATTTTCCTTCGATTGGAGGAAAATATTTTCCTTATCAAGAGAAGGGAAAACATTTTCCAAAACTCCTTCTCCACCATATTCCTCACCCTCACCAATCCACCCCACACCCAACCCTACCCTACCCCCTCTCTCCATAAAAGCTTTTTTCTTTTTTCAACTTTCATTTTTTTTTCCGTCGCCACCCACCCTACCACCCTCCCCGAAAGATTTTTTTTATACTTTTTTTCTTTTGTAATTTTAAATTTCTATTTTTTCGTTTTTCTGCACCACCCATCCCTGCTTCCCCCCCCCCCCCCTCGAATATTTTTTCTATATATTTTCAATTTTAGTTTTTTCATCTTTCGGTTTACAGTTTCGGAATTTTACAAGTTCCAATATTGTGAGTTTGGAGGTTTATTTGTTTGGAAGCTTAAGGGTTTAGAAATTATAAATAGTCTCGAAAGTTTATGAAATTTGTGGATTCGGTAGGTTGTTGGTTCGAAAGTTATGACTTCATGTTATTGTATCTAAATTTTTTATGAATACTCTTGAGAAATTATTTTTCCTTAATTTGCGTACCAAACACCGAAAAATAAATAAAATTACTACTTATTTTTCAAGAAAATATTTTCTTAGAAAACATTTCCGTTACACCAAACACACCCCTAGAATCCGCACTTTTCAGACTCATTGACTTAAGATAATTCTTCTTTTCATCCTAGGATACCATTCTATTGATTGAAATATTACAGCTCTCTCTCTCTCTCTCTCTGGGTCAATGAGTTGGGAAACATACTGAATGAGTATGCTTTGTCGAAGAATTTTTTCTTACCTTTGGTTGAAAAGGACTTCGAAGCTCGAAATTATCTGTAGCAGACAAAGGTATGTCCCAATTAGTCGGACTCTCTCTACCTTTTCATGGTATATAGTCCCCAATATTAATTTCCTACAAACAACTCCGACTTAGCTTCCCTTTCATTTTTCTCTGGTTTATCAGTTGTTCAGCAATTTCGGAAGATTTATAGCTAACGCATGTTCGGAAAAGGTTTTTGTAAGTATCCAGCTCTTTTTTTAGACGAAAGCTTCTACTGTTGTTGTTGTTTTTTTTTAAATTTAAATTCTATGCCTGCAATATAAAATATATTACACAATCATCTCAATTTATAAGTTAATTAATTACTGGTAATTCCTTATGATAAATAGTACTCGGTACAACTTACTGTAAAAAAATCTTTACATTGTCCATAATATAAATCTATTTTTTTTTTTGGTTTCCAATAAAAAGTTGTGTAATATTTGAGGGAGGACTAATTTTGAGTAAAGAGCTCTGATCATGTAGTAGGAGATGTTAGTGCTATAGGTGGAGTTCATTATTCTTCAAGCTACATAAATGTCTAATAGCATAGTGGCATGCATAACTTGGACTTTATTTCTTTCTGGTAAATATTTTCATAGTATTATCAGATTCTTTTCTTTTATGTGAAGACTGAAGAACAACAAGTATTTAAGCAAAGCAATTGCAGTTCAAGCTGCCAAGAGTACCCATGAAACACAACAACTGGATAAGTCTCACCTTCAAAGTTACGTAATATATTCTTGGGCTGATGGACCGAAAATTAAGCTGGAAAAATAAAGCATTTCTTTTCCAAAATAGTTTTATTTAAACCAAAGACTGACTTAACCTATAAGCAATGCATGTTTATATTTGCAATTGTTTAACCATATATAATGGTTGCCATATAATCATATATAGTTAAACTTTAACAAGGAAATAGGTCTACTTTTTCTTAAAACTTTTGAAATTGGTTTTTATTTTTAACTTTTTAGGGAGTAGGAGAAACGGGTGAAAGGAATTACGCGGTGGGGAATAGAACCCTCACAAACAAGATGAAATTTAGGTAGCCAACCTATTGAGCTAAGATACCCCAAATTGTTATTTAATCAGCTCTAGAACATGCCTCTTTTTTTGTCTTCTAACGAAACAGGTTAAAGGACTCTCGTAGGAGCAGGGAGAAATTCAAAAATAGCTAGATTTATAACTAGTCGTTTAAAAATAGCCCAATTTAAAAAATAATTAAAATTTAGCCACTTTTCATGTAAAGATAAATTTGAGCGAAAATACTGTTCAAAACCCGAAAAATACGCCAGTATATTATACTGGAGTTCCAACATAAGTATGCTTGAACTCCAGCAAGTTATACTGGAGATTCAGGATAAGTATGCTGGAACTCCAGCATAATATGGTGGAGTTCCAGCATAAGTACACTAAAACTCCAGCATAATATACTGGAGTTCCAGCAAGTATAATTGTCCAGTATAATATACTGGAGTTTCGAGCACCGGTGCTCCAGTCTCCAGTATATTTTACTGGAGTAAGCAAAGTATACCGGTCCAGCATAATATGCTGGAGTTCATACACAGGTGCACCGAACTCCAATATATCATGCTGGACTGGTTTCTGTTGCAGCAAAATAGTGGCTATTTTTCATTGACTTCGTAAACGCTGACTATTTTTGAATGACCAGTCCGAAAACTGGCTATACCATGCTATTTTTACGTAGGAGTATTTTGAGCTCTCATTTTCATCTATGTCGTCTTTGTTCTTTAGAAGTACTTATATGGGTTGTCTTTTTGACACTATATTGCCAAGTTAATTAAGCCTTTTCTGACTTTAGGCATGGAGCTCAATGGTCCAGTTTAATTTTTACCCCTTGTGGATACAAAAATTTTGCTAAAGAAAACCAACAACTGATATTGGAATTAATTTCCCATTTAGGACGTTTTGGAGTTCCTTTAACTGGATGAATACCAATATAAAATAAATTCAAAAAATAAAACACGGATATTATTAGTCTAATATCACTACATAATGTAACATTTAAACACATTCGAAATATCCACTGGTTTACATAACCAAAGCAGTAGCTATCATACCATAACATCGATATATAGTCATACCTGACAAAATGAAAATGCTTCAATTACATCTCAAGCAACTAATAAAGATGGCTGCACATATAATTCACCTATTCTTTCATCACCAAGCAGTTAATTCATGTTCTCTTAACTTAATATTAGTAGGAGGGTCATATATATAGTTTTCTTAGTAGTATTATTATGTACAAATAATACTTGATATTTAGTCAACAAAGAAGTGTACTTCCTATGATCAGTATTTACTTGTCTTAAGTAGGATTATAATTCACTTCCACAGATCAATCTGAGAAGAGGAGGATGCCGTTGAAGTATTTTCTGTAGGTGCTTCTTGCTTGCTCAAATTTTTGACCATATTCAAATTTGAGTCATCGGCAGCACCCTGCTGCAAGGTATTTGAGTAATCATTTTCTTTGGAAACCTCCTCTTGGCTAAGTTGAGAAGCTACAAATTTGTCAAGCACTCGCCAATCCATCAATTGATCATCTCCAACTAATTCATTAGTATTGCTACTAATATTGTTGTTGTTTCCATACTGATGCACATGATTATTAACGTTAACGGCAAACACTGGCATTGAGGTGCATGGTGGTGGTGGAAGAAACTTATTAGGACTTTCTAAAAGAGGAAGTTGAAGAAATTGCTGATGATGATGAGGCCGTGGGATTTGGTAATGCAAATTATCCTGCTCCTTCTTGCAAGGGTAATTAGGATAGTGGTAAGTGAGGCCAGACTGAGAGTGTTGTTGATTTGGGGAGTCCATGTCCGCCATGAATGAGACTTGATCATGATCGTACCATATTGGTGACTCGTGCTCACTTTCTTTCCTCATTGTTGCTGTTCTCTTCTTGAACACTCGGCATACCACCCATCCTTCTTCCTGCCGTAGTTTTAAGAACAATCAATGAGTAATTCAACTCAAGAAATTTTTTAGTTTCTGCACATTTAAACTATCAGGTCACCTAACTAAAATAAGATTAGTACATAACTATTATTCATTTGATTGTATAGTGGAGTTATGGTTTGATTTGCTTGGAAGGACTTTTTATGTGGTCAACCAAAAGATATGATCTAATTAATTAAAGGGTCGGACCACAAGAGTATATTATTGTATGCAGTTTTACCCTGTATTTTTGCAAGAGACTGTTTCCACGGCTTGAACTCGTAACCTCCTGGTCACATGAATAATTCTGGATGTAAAAGGCATAAGGTTTGAAATTACACAAAATAGAATAACTTGCCTGAGGGGCACCATTTGGATCAGTCTCAAGTCGGTATTCATGCATAATCCAGTCAGATTTTTGACCATTTGGAGCCCTCCCTTTGTAAAACACCAAAGTTTTTCTCATGCCAATCAAGTCATGCTTGGAATAAATAGCTTTGTCTCTTCCTGTTGCTTTCCAGAATCCTGCTGCTGTGGCTCTATTTGTTCTTGTACCAGTTGGGTATTTTTTATCTTTGTGGCTGAAAAAGTACCATTCATTCTGTTCTTCCGTCCCTATTCTGCATAGTTCTATATTCAAATAATTTCTCCTCGTTATATTTTGAGTATATGAGTTATTGGACATTCTTTTATTATATTTTAATATTAATACCTTGAAGATCCCATGGTTCAATCTTGTAGAGGTCTACATCTTTGATAACATCTAGATCAATCCTTCTGGAAGTAATTTTCTTCCTGAGGTAATAATCTACAAGTTCTTCATCAGTTGGATGGAATCGAAAGCCAGGAGGAACATGTGAAAACGAATTCATGATCTTGCAATCAAACCTGTAATAAAAGAATATATATCAGCTTTCGGTACTTACATTGAAAGCTTGGTAAGGAGATCAAAATGCAGACTGAAAGTTTCTATCTAGTTTCTTATTTTTCATATTTAGTCCCAGATTATGATATATATATTTAGTGGAGCAAAAACAAATGTGTCACTCAGTTTCTTGATCAACCAAATGCTTGGAGAAGTATGAGATAGCTACAAATTAAATTTGGAGGTCGACTATTTGTTTCATTCAATTTGGGCATGCAATTAATTAAATCTCTTAATAACACACGCGGCTCGTTTACTTTTGGAAATGTAGAGAAAAAGGTGTATATGTTATAAAAGTGATCCTAATCTTATAAAAAAATTATCAGGATTTGCTACTTCTTGTCGAACAATTACCATTAGATGACACACTTTTCTTATTAGCCCGTTCCAAAAATAATGACACATTTCTATAATATACAAATGAGAAGGACAAATACATAATCTGAAGTCCACAAATGCTAAAGCAGTTTAATCTCATTTAAGTTTTTCTTCATAAGGCTAAATCATATAACGCTATTTTTCAATGAAGTAGTGTTTAAAAAAGAAGTGGTCTTGGGTAGAAAATCATAAGGGCATTTTTCAGTACCAGATGTTTAATTCTGCAAAAATGAGGTGACTTAAAATTTTCTAAACAATTAGAGAGAGCAGACATTAATTAGTCTTTTGCTTTCAGCCTTTGGCTAGAGATAGACAATTTACTTTATTCTTTTGATTTCTCGAATCATCTTCGACCAAAATGCGGTGCTGGTATATTCTCAGGATCTACGAAGTCTATAACTCTTTAAATTCGACATGAGAAAATGTTTGTTTGAAATAGATTGCTTATTTTCTTGGAAAAACTTTGTTGATTGTTTACATCGAGTACTCTACGCTTCTTAAGGATAGGTGAGACTGTGTACGATAGAACCTTGTGGTCCGACCTTTCCCCTTACCCCTCACATAGCGGGAAGTTAGTGTACCAAGCTGACCTTTTTTATAATCTAATCCAAGGAATGAAACAGTATCTACATGAATATTTTCAGGTCCACAGTTTAGCAATTGCTGTCCTTTGACTTTATTTTACGTACAGATCAGAAAAAGAATATATTAAGGAAGATAAATTCTTAGTAGATTGCTATTAATGTTATTTTTTAAGGATAATAGTAGGATCAAATACAGAAGTAGGATCTTCAACTATAAATCTCTATTAACGGAGTGAGTACGTGCGTGTTTTTATCACTTTTAGATTAAAAGAGAAATCAAGGATTAATATATATAGCTGTTAGTATCATTTACCCCATCTCTAATTAGATTATAAGGAAGCATATGATAGTGTTGGAATAACAATAATAATAACAGTCATCATTTAGCATGTAATATCAATGGAGATACAAGAATATGAAAGAAATAGCCAAGAATGAGTGTTTCTAATTATCACAATATTACCAGTCATTGTGTGAAGAAACCAACAAGCACATTCAACTCTGAAAAACCCCATTAACCAAACAGTTAGCTAATTCCTGCTATTATATAACTTAATTATATAAGCTCATTAATAGTCACAAATTACTTATAACTCATGACTAGCATAGATTTTGTTCAAAAACAAGCATAAAGCTGATAAAGGACAAGATCTCACAGTTGGAACAAACCTTAATTTTCAAGTGCACAGATCTGAGCAAGCTAATTTTGAGCAGAGAGGAATAGGGTTTTTTCTTTTCTTGGTGAGGTCAGAAAGTATACGTAAAAGACAAGAGACAAGACAAGACAAAAAGACTAAAGTAGAAAAAATAGAAGAGTTGAAAGTTCAATCCTCGGGAATTGTGCAACTCCAACTTGGTCGCTCTTCGGACCAGATCCCGAGGAGAGGAAAGTTAAGAAGATGACAAATGAACGAAAATGGAAAAGGGCTCAAGGGAATGGAAGAACGATGAACAAATAGGGTTATATAAAGTCACCCACCCAACAAATAGAGAGAGAGAAAAAAAAAAGGAAAAAGCCCTAATGATGAAGGATAATGTAATAGAGTAGTAACTAGTGACAATAGCTCAAAATTTAATTGATCATATGTTGTCATTTTCTGTTTATATGTATTTTGGTTTTCTACTTTGTATTTGGTATCTGCTGGACTAATCCTGTCTTGAGCAAAAAAAATCTCTTTTTAGGGGTAAATTGCTCCGTACAATAAATAATATCATATCCATTACTCGAAAAGTCGAACTTGAAGTTCTGATTAAGGATAGAAAAAAATTTATCACTCCACCGTAACCTTTAATAGTCATTTTCTGTAGCTCTCACTTAGCAGAATTGTTGGGAAAGCTTTTGGGCGCCAAAAAAGGTGGCAAAACATTGGCACACAGCGTGTGGGCAACTGCCATCTCCATTCACCCACCATTGATAATGACTTTCTTATCTTTTTCCTTTTATTTTCTTGGTTGTTTTTAGTTATAGTCATAGAGAGAATAACATGGAAGAGAATATTTTGTTTCTGTTTGAATGTGAAAAAGAGAGAGGAGGTAATGAAAACAGTTCTATGATAAAGAAAGGAGGGTAAACGGGGGATGTCAAAGAGAATAATGGCACCATACCAATCAGCTTAATTGAATTTGCACAGATGATCTCCCGTAAGACCCTACAAAAAGGAACCTTATTGAAATTGATTAATTCAAAAAATGCGAGTAATACAATTTTATCTTGGTTTTTTTCTTTTACAGTGGTGACGTAATGGAACATGATCTTCGGGGAAAAGAATTTTAGGATTGGACAATATTCTTCTCATGTCTAAAAGAGGTAAAGAAAAGGTGGCTCAAACAATTCAAGCCGAGGTCATTCTCCCTAGTCCTACCCTTTCTTGTTCCTTACTGAAAATACTGCTACTTGGGACCAACGAAACCAACGAGTTAACATTCATTCACCTCTTTTTTTTTTTTTAGGGTGGGTGTTTCGCATCCGGTATCCGGTACTTGTATTGGGACCTAACTAAATCTAATTAACTCGCACCGGAAAATCTCACATTGAGGGGTGAAATGATTCCTAACAAATTTGTCTCCATAGCTAGAATTCAAATCCGAAACCTCTAGCTAAGAATGAAGAAATACTTACTATTCCACCACAATTTGTTGGACCTCTTGTTCTCACTAAAGACATTTCATGACTACGAGGCATCATTTCACAGCAGTAACAAAAGAACGTGCATTTTCACTATGTCCGAATTTGCTTTACTTTTCTCTTTCATTTCTCTTTTCTTCACCTTTTAGGTTCTCTGGTGGATGGGGTCTTGTAACTGAATGCTAAAAGTTTGGACCTTTTCTTGATAAGGCGAGGATTGATTTAAGTTGTATGAACAAAGCGGCAATGATTCGACTTAATAACCGATAGAAAATCATAACGATCGATGGGAGTTCTGTTAATTATAGGCTTAAGCTCTTTTATGCCCTTTCCAAGTTTGAAGTTAAGCACCTCAACTAATTTACTAATGAATTCCACCTGCTAAAGAAAGCAGCTTAAGCTATAATTATTAAAGTGTACACCAATAAAAACAAAATTGCAAGTCTCTCTAGAATGTTTACGAATCTTTTTAAGGATTCTAATATACTGTTGGTATGCAGTTAAAAGCAGAAGAAGAGGGAAGAAATAAGGAGTAGATATTTGGTTCCAAGTTGAATTACCATATCAAATAATATAAATGTACGAGACATGATTGAAGTGTGGCAGTTTGTTGTTGCCCGTGACTAATACGCTTCCTACACCACCACCGACTGTCATCATTATACACCTCTCTCTCTATTTATATACTTATACATGTAAACCTAGACTGTTTCAGCTGATGGAGAGTCGTGAAACGGAGTTTGAAGCCCGTTTCAACAGTTCTTAATTTGGCTGTTCCCTTGCCTATGTACCCTTAACTTATTGCCTCATGACTATGGTATTGGCCCCAAAAAAAAAATTCACGAAGACATTAACCAAGTCAGAGAATTCCTTCTTGATCAGGTGAAGTTCTTGCGTTTAAATATCTGAACTCATAAAGAACAAGTCTGGAGGTGTTTGGTATAGTTCAAAATGTTTTACATAGAAAATAATTTGTGGGTAAGTTTTTCATGATATGGATGATACATACTTGAGAATAATGTTCTAGCGATACTTTTAATTTCTCTAAGCTAACAATAATATCTAAGTATTGATTGAAGTATAATCGAGTAAAATTTAATACTATCAGTAAAAATACGAGGTATACTCATAAGTAGCAAAAATCATCGGGAAAACAACGAAAAGACATCTAAGAAATAATTCAAAAAGAAAAAGATAATGGGCAGTTGAAGCCAAGTAAATAATGCGCCGGCTTGAGCTGGTAGTAAGTTTAGCCGAGAAGAGAAGGGGTCATTGACTATTGGGTGGAAAGCGGGACCCAGGGAAGGAGAAATGATGGGGGTGTTTGGAGCCCGTTCACGTTGCGGCTCTACAGGGTCTAGCGTGGGCTAGCCAGCATCATTAAGCTCACCTTCTGCCTTTGCGGGTCCCGTCCCGTTATTCCACCAAAATATATCGCACATTCCAATTTTGTTTAAGTTCCTATCTCTTCTCCATTGATATTTGTATTGGTAGAAATTCGACCATATGATGATCAGAGGGTCTACTCCATCGTGACCAATTTATGGTAAACGGTCAATGCTATTGATTTTTGACTTATGATAACTGTCCTTAAGATGAACAAAGGACTCGTGACCAGCTCACAAAGCTTGAAGCTACAAAAAACAATGCCAACTCGTGACCAGCTCACAAAGCTTGAAGCTATAAATACCAAGAGAGAGAGCCTCCATAAGGGGGACTTCTTCTTCAACACAACTCTGAATGCACAAAATTAGAGAGATATGCTCCATTAATGGGGCGATGAACAATATCAATGTAAGATCCTGAACCTCTTCAAGGAGAGGCAGGTCCAGCTACAATGATGAATAAAACCTTATTTACGTCACTGTAAGATTCTGAACCTCTTCAAGGAGAGGTAGGTCAAGCTACAATGATGAATAAAACCTCATTTATATCACTGTAAGATTCTGAACCTCTTCAAGGAGAGGCGGGCCAAGATACTATGATGAATAAAGCCTCGTCTATATCGCTCCCCAATTGATTGCTCATTTATCTCCAATTTGTTTCCCGATTCAGTGATTAATTATGATTGGCAACGATTTACCATCGATTTATTTTTGATTGTATTTACTTGCAAAGTATTTGTTAACTTTCGAGTCAAACAATTTGGCGCCGTCTGTGGGGATTTTCTAGCGAAATCACATAGTTTTTACCTGGAATCGAAGCCAAAGGAAGCACACCGAGCACATGATAATCGAATGCATCAAAGGAAACTAAGATCCGAAAACAACCAGACAAGAAGAAAAATTCCCCCTCTCCCTCAGAACAGAAGTGTGAGGCATTTCCTTCACCCCTAACGCGGTATCAGGCCGGAAACCGGCACAGGGTCGTCTCAATCCAGGACCGGGACTCAGGCCAAGTGCCTTCACCATCAAATATATTAGGTTCGACCTCAGTCAAACCAGAACTCAAGCTATGTGCCTTCGCTATCAAATGTATAAGGTTCGACCTCAGTCGAACCGGAACTCAGGCTAAGTGCCTCCGCCATCAAATATATCAGGTTCGACCTCAGTCGAACTGGGACTCAGGCTAAGTGCCTTCGCCCTCAAAATGTATTAGGTTCGACCTCAGTCGCACCGGGATTCGGGCTACGTGCCTTCGCCATCGAATGTATTAGGTTCGATCTCACTCGAACTGGGACTCAAGTTAAGTGCCTTCACCATAGAAATGTATTAGGTTTGACCCCAGTCGAACCGGGATTCAGGCTATGTGCCTTCGCCATCAAATGTATTAGGTTCGACTTTAGTCGAACCGAGACTCAGGCTATGTGCCTTCGCCATCAAATGTATCAGGTTCGACCTTAGTCGAATCGGAACTCAGGCTAAGTGCCTTCGCTATCAAATATATCAGGTTCGACCTCAGTCGAACCGGGACTCAGGCTATGTGCCTTCGCCATCAAATGTATTAGGTTCGACCCCAGTCGAACCGGGATTCAGGCTATGTGCCTTCGCCATCAAATGTATTAGGTTCGACCCCAGTCGAACCGGGATTCAGGCTATGTGCCTTCGCCATCAAATGTATTAGGTTCGACCCCAGTCGAACCGGGATTCAGGCTATGTGCCTTCGCCATCAAATGTATTAGGTTCGACCCCAGTCGAACCGGGATTCAGGCTATGTGCCTTCGCCATCAAATGTATTAGGTTCGACCCCAGTCGAACCGGGATTCAGGCTATGTGCCTTCGCCATCAAATGTATTAGGTTCGACCCCAGTCGAACCGGGATTCAGGCTATGTGCCTTCGCCATCAAATGTATCAGGTTCGAGCTTAGTCGAATCGGAACTCAGGCTAAGTGCCTTCGCTATCAAATATATCAGGTTCGACCTCAGTCGAACCGGGACTCAGTCTATGTGCCTTCGCCATCGAATGTATTAGGTTCGATCTCGCTCGAACTGGGACTCAGGCTAAGTGCCTTCGCCCTCAAAATGTATTCGGTTCGATCTCAGTCAATCCAGGACTCAGGCTATGTGCCTTCGCCATCAAATGTATCAGGTTCGACCTCAGTCGAACTGGAACTCAGGCTAAGTGCCTTTGCCATCAAATATATCAGGTTCGCCCTCAGTCGAACCGGGACTCAGGCTATGTGCCTTTGCCATCGAATTTATTAGGCTCGATCTCGCTCGAAGTGGGACTCAGGCTAAGTGCCTTCACCCTCAAAATGTATTAGGTTCGACCTCGGTCGAACCGGGATTCATGCTATGTGCCTTCGCCATCAAATGTATTAGGTTCGACTTCAGTTGAACCGAGACTCAGGCTATGTGCCTTCGCCACCGGAACTCAGGCTCAGTGCCTTCGCCATCAAATATATCAGGTTCGACCTCAGTCGAACCAGGACTCAGGCCATGTGCCTTCGCCATCAAATGTATCAGGTTCGACCTCAGTCAAACCGGAACTCAGGCTAAGTGCCTTCGCCATCAAATATATCAGGTTCGACCTCAGGCGAACCAGGACTCAGGCTTTGTGCCTTCGCCACCGAATGTATTAGGTTCGATCTCGCTCGAACTGGGACTCAGGCTAAGTGCCTTCGCCCTCAAAATGTATTAGGTTCGACCTCAGTCGAACAAGGACGCAGGCTATGTGCCTTCGCCATCAAAAGTATCAGGTTCGACCTCAGTCAAATCGGAACTCAGGCTAAGTTCCTTCGCCGTCAAATGCATCAGGTTCGACCTCAGTTGAACTAAGGACTCAGGCTAAGTGCCTTCGCCATAAAATTTGTTAGGTCTGACCTCGCTTGAACTGGGACTCAGGCCAAGTGCCTTCGCCCTCAAAATTTATCAGATGCGACTTCAGCCGAACTGGGGCTAGGGCGAATATAAACTAAGCGTCGTCACTATAAGACGACCGCCCTCCCCGTTCGTGTCGGGTCAAAGGGCAAAAATCATAGCCAATCCAATACTGACACAACGACCTCCGTCGAATACAAAGGCGAAGTCTTCTCTCCAAACATCTTCAAAAAGGGAAGGAAGACACAAAGTAAAGCACGAGACACAAAAAAGGGGGGAATGCAATTATCTACAGAGTTAAGAGCGCGGGTCCTCCCCGCTTACACCCGGCCCGGTCGGTCAACACCAGAAAAGAAAAATAAATAAAAACAACAAGAAACAACCGAGCGCCAACCGACGAACGGAATAAAATAAAAACCATAACATATTTTTTTTACTCGGTGCCAACATCACCGCCGTTCGCGCCATCATCAGCCTCGGGTGTCGCCACATCATAACCATAGTCGGCACGAGCTTCACGAGCTTTCTGGCGTGCCACCTCGAAGACGGCTTTGGTCACAATACCTGCCTCCCATAAGTTCTTGTAAACGTCGCGTTGAGCTTCGGTGTAGACCCAAAGTTCATGAGCCTGGTGGGAAACAGCAGTATGTGACGGACCAACTTGGTTCTGCAGTCGCCGGTTCTCTTCCTCTAAGGCCGCAATCCGTTCAGACAGAACTTGGGCCTCCTGCTCAAGAAAGCCAATCCGTTCCTCGAACCCCGCCTCTCTAAGGGCTGATGTCTCCCTCTCCGACTCAAGCCGGGACTCGTGCACGCGGATCGAGGCCTCCAACGCCCCAGCCCTCGATGAGGCACCCTTTTCAGGAATTTTAAGGCAGCAACCTCGCCTTCTAGCGCTGCCAGATTCCCACTCCATTCCGCAGCCGCCTCCACTGCTTTGACCCGGTTCTGCTCCACCTCCAATTCCATCTCCCTCAACTTACCCTGCAGGTGCTCACACTCAGCTGTGATTCCCTTTCCCGCCTCAAGCTCCTCGTCCTTCTGACGGATCTGCTCTTCAAGAGCACTTTTACTGCCAAGCGCCTGCAACAACTGTTGGTCCCACCTCGCAAACTCCTCGCCCAAAGCCCGATTGCAAGGGTAGTTCCTTAAATGCTCGTGCAGCCCTCGGCACCGATCACGATAACGGCGATATTTTCCCAGCATCTGCAGGATGATCCTCTAGCGAACCTTGGCTCTGCGGATGTTCTCCATCTCCAACAAGTAAGTCTGCAAAATAGAGGGAAGGTAAAGCTAAGGCAAAAGCTAAAAAAAGAGAGAGGAGAGAGAACTAGGAACGTACTACATACCCTCAGGCCTATCACGACCACCTCATCCATCACTTCAATATCTGAAATGCTCCTCAAGGACGCGTTCTCGGCCTCCGAACACAACCACTCAACTTGCGACACCAAGCTACTCCCTTCAGTTAGTAAGTTCAAATCCGAGGGAACCTCAATAAAACGGGCCGGCCCCCCTACGCTCATCGTAGAATTGGTAATACCCTCATCGAACATATGGACATCGTCGGGGTCCAAAACGGACTCAAACTCATTCTCGTCCTCCACCACGTCCTTCCCCCTCTCCGCCACCGATGGTGTAGAGCAACTCGCCATGGCCAACAATGGTACATCAGAGGCCTCGACGGCGGCCTGTAAGGATCGACCATCTGCCTCGACAACAGGAACTTCGGGTAGGGTCGTCGAGGCAACAATATTCCCCTAGCTAGAGCTAACAGGGGCAACTCCAACCAGTTCCCTCTCCTCAACAAAGAGCGCGACAGCCGCACCACTCTCCGAATTCGTCGGGGGAGAATCCAAGTTGATCACCGATAGAGGAGCCGCCATAAATGCCACTCGCCGCCTCTGTGAGGGCCTTTCCTCTTCCCCATTTGAAGGCGAGCCCATCCGAGAACGGACAAACTCGGACGGTCTCTCATCTCGTAGTGTAGCCCGTGTTGGGGACGCGACCGCTGACGATTCAACCGACGCCGCCCTCGGTACTGGGCGAGCCACGGACATAACAGCTAGCCCGGTAATCGTGCCCGGCCGACGGAAAGCCAATTGAGGAGCTTTAACATGGCGTGTTCTCCCTAGGCATAATGAACAAGCGAATCAATAAGCGTAATCAAAACAAAACGAAATAGAAAAGAGAAAGGGTCGATTTTCCACCTGTCACGGGCCTACGGCCATGTCTCTCCCAGAAAGTCGCCCAGGTGCGAATGCCCACAGTGCACAGAAGCACTCCCTCAACCCAATCCCGAATCCCCTCCAAAGGAGGCGGCGACAACTTTTCAGCTACAAAATATTAAGGTAAATCAATAACCATAAGCACGAAGCGTAAAGAAAGTCAAAAAGGGCAGTTACCCAGTCAGGAACGCGGTCTCACGTGCGAAGTTCCAAACTTTTGGAAACCCGTTTGGGTCCGCCACCAGGTGCTCAGTTTGAATATAGAAAAAGTTTTCAAAGGAACGATGAATGACCTCGTCATCCAGCCCAACCATCAAGCCCCTCGATCCTTGTAGGTGTGCATGGATCATGGTGCCGCGGATTTTTTGGGGAGCAAAGAGACTGAGCACATGCCTCTGAGTGACTTCCTTACCGGCTAGCTCCACGTACTTAATGAACATGAGAAGCAGCTTGTAGAGGTAAGGAGAAAGTTGGGCCGGGCACACCTCGTAATAATGGCAGAAGTCAACTACCAGCATCGGGAGCGGGAGTGTATACCCTACTTGGAAGGGATAAGCATAGAACGAGCAATATCCTCGACGGTCAACCTGCACCATGTCCTCAGTCTTCGCAAACACGATCTTGACATAACGAGGAATACCCCACTGCTCCCGCATCTGGGCTATCCCCACTTCCCCCCCATTAGAGAAGCAATGCCCCTTGTTCCACGCCACCCGGTGCACTAAAATCCATCATCTGATTTCTTGGCCGAGGTAGAATTTCATCGATCGAAGGAACTTCTTCACCTTCCACCAACCCTAATCCTTCATTTGCCTGAGCGGGATTTTCAAACACCGGAGAATTAGCCGGGCGATTTCCACGGGAAAAAGTTCCTGCCGTAATTGATTTACGAGCGAGAGAAAGAAGAACTTTGACGGGAGAAACGAAGAAATCAACGATGATAACGATCGAAAGAATAGGGAAAATATGATTTAACAGAAGAAAAGGCTTCTCGAGAATTCTCTTAGAAGAACAATGAATGTGTAAAGAGCAAAATGACATACCCTCTCTAGTTATAAATAACAGACTCTACCTGCATGGAACCCAACAATCGCCATTAATACATGACCGGGCACAAAGCGATTCAATTTCATGAAAACGTGCGCCATTACGAACGACCGCGTGGAGTGACACTCCACTCACCGACCAGCGGCTCAGTTCCTAAACTTCATTTTGGAGTTCTTAACACCGTTGATAAGCGAGAGACGATTCTGGCCCTTCCCGATCATGTCGCTCTATCCGTCCGCCGAAGTCGACCCGGGCACGACCTCGACGATCGGAGGGACTAACTGTATTGGAAGAAATTCGACCATATGATGACCAGGGGGTCCACCCCATCGTGACCAATTTATGGTAAACGGTCAACGCTATTGACTTTTGACTTATGACAACTGTCCTTAAGATGAACAAGGGGACGTCTCCACAACCAAAAAATGATGCCAACTCGTGACCAACTCACAAAGCTTGAAGCTATAAATACCAAGAGAGAGAGCCTCCATAAGGGGGACTTCTTCTTCAACACAACTCTGAATACACAAAATTAGAGAGATATGCTCCATTAATGGGGCGATAAACAAGATCAATGTAAGATCCTGAACCTCTTCAAGGAGAGGCAGGTCCAGCTACAATGATGAATAAAACCTCATTTACGTCACTGTAAGATTCTGAACCTCTTCAAGGAGAGGCAGGTCAAGCTACAATGATGAATAAAACCTCATTTATATCACTGTAAGATTCTGAACCTCTTCAAGGAGAGACAGGTCAAGATACTATGATGAATAAAACCTCGTTTATATCGCTCCCCAATTGATTGCTCATATATCTCCAATTTGTTTCCCGATTCAGTGATTAATTATGATTGGCTACGATTTACCATCGATTTATTTTTGATTGTATTTACTTGCAAAGTATTTGTTAACTTTTGAGTCAAACATTATTCTTATTTGACACAAAATATTGAACTTGGTTTTAATAATTAAATTTATATAATGAGGTTAATCTTAGCGAATAATAATATTCCTAAGATGAAGTTCTTAAATGAGCACAAACTCCGTGCAGATGCAATCGGACAGTGGCGATAATATGCAATTAATATACCAGAAATCAAAGACAATAATGTAGCATTCAAATCAATGAATAACAATAGATGACATTTAAGTAAATAGAATGAATGAGACACCCAGGAAAGGATGGAATAAGTGAATGTTCTTTCTGACAATGATAAATGATTGACAACCCCTTGAATATTTGAGTTATTCTCTAATATGGTGAAAAAGTATAGACAAGAATCTCAGTGAAAATGTAATGTTTGTATCTTAGTGATGAGACCCGGTTCTCTTTCTCAAGTGAAAATGTATTTTTACAAATGAATTTCACATGTCTCATATCATTGTGTCTCTTTTTATTTATAGGGAACTTGCTACTAAGAAACCCTGATAGTATAAGTGCAGAATATCCACTAGAATATTCTATTTAATTCCTATCTTGAAACTAGCCATTATAACTCTGAAAAAGGTGCTCGACCTCGGCCTCGACCCTCGTTGACACCTCGACTTCGGCCCTTGTTGACTCTTCGACCACAAACTTCGTCGCTTCTAGGGCCGTTTCAACAAACAACGACTTGAGAACCCTTCCCCTAATACTATCTTAGCTTAAATATTCTAAAGATAGATTTTGACCTATATAGTTAGTCCATCCGCTTATTGAGGCGGACTTCAGGTGGATTCGATGAGCGGATCTTGTTCGTTATGGTCGAAACAATCGAGCGTGTTGTGCAGGTCATGGTGGTTACGGAGAACTGGTAGCGTGGCCCTACGTGGTCACATATTTCAAACCTTTCGATTTTCCGGATGATTTTTTAAAATTATGCTCTTTATGAGTTAGGATGACAATATTACGTTGTGCGTCATTATGATGCATATTCTCGATGCATTGCCTCGCTTAGCGTGTGATCTCCGATTAAACCTGCCATTTTGGTTCAGACGCCAGTAACGATGAGTCGTTTTCACTTCTGGTGACCTTTATAAAGAGAGATATTTGGACGCGATTTTGAGGTTTAAGTTTTCTGTTGTTTCGAAACCCTATATTTTTCTCTTGATCTCTTATTGCTTCAAGCTTCTCTTCTCTATTCCAGTGATTTGTATTGTTCTTAACTCTTCTTCGTTTGATAACTCTCTTTCCTACATTATACTTATGTCTAATTAAGTATCTTCTGAGTTTGGTGAGGGAAGTCATATGCCTCCTTTGGCAATAGTGTTTCCCTTCTATGAGTAGAGTGTTCCTGCTACCGTTGAGGATTGAACCTTCCCATCGGTGGAAGAGATAATTCCACACAACCCTGATTCTAGATCCGATTTCACCATATCACCTGATGCTGAACCAGGAGCCTTTCGGTCACTGATAATGGTGAAGAAGTTGGAAGATCTTAAGGCTAAATTTTGCCTTCCTAATCACAATAAGTTATTCCCGACTGGGTGGGATACGATGCAGGTCCACCATTCTAGGTATTGCGCCTTCTACACTTATCCCTTCCAAGTCGACTATTCCCTTCCTCTAGTTCTATCGTTATTACGGCATTTGCCCAGCTTAGCTCATGCCTTGCATTGATAAGTTTATAAAGATGCTTACTAAATTTGCCGAGCTAGTCGGGGTCGAGTTGACACTTCGATACTTAATACAACTGTTCGCCCCTAGCTTTTATAAGGGGATGATGTTGAATCTTCTCCACCGAGGGGGCAAGTGCTTGGTGGTAAAGATGGACGACAAAACCAACCGTCAACTCTGCTTCAACTTCTTTTTTGTCAGAACCGATGATGTGGTGGTCAATATTGACTATTTTCTTGAGGCTTGGAATTATGCTTGTAAGTACCTGATTTCCCTACTTGTAGGTATCTGATTTTTCTTCTGTGCTTGGTCGTGGGTTTTGAACCCATTTCTTCTTCTCATGTATCCAAGACCTCGCCTCCTCCTTTGGTCGCTCATATTTCTGACTTGATTGATTAACTCCTCCCTCACATCATAAGGAGTCGTGAATGGCCAAGCTTTTTCAAGAAGTTTGGGCCTGCTCTTCCTTCGACTAGTAAGCTCCTTTTACCATATGTATCTTAGCTTTTTTTTTTTTTCATTTACCTTTGCTTATCTTTCCCTTTCCTTGTATTTTTATAGCTTTGGCCAAGAGATATTTGAGGAGGTCGAGAGCTCCTGCACCCTCATTCTGGAAGAGGAAAGCTAGTACGTCCTAGGCTCCTGTCCCTTCTTCAATTGCGGATGATCCTACTTTTGTCCCGGTATCTCTTGTTGTTTCTCCAACTTATCCCTCCTCCGGTCGTAGAGACTTCGGTTGTGAAAACCTCAGCTTCTCTCTTATATGCCCTCATAGATAAGGACGACGCACCTTTGCCAGGTGATGGAGATTTGATGCCTCGTAACTCCCATCTCGAGTTGTCTTAAGCCATGCCTTTATTAAAGAATTCTCACCATCTCAGATAAAATCTGATGTGAAGCCCAGGCTAGCCAACGATGAGAAATGCCTTCCTCTTTTTATTGATTTAGGTGACATAGTCTTATCCGATGAATAGAAGCATCTATCTTTATTTACGCAAAGCAAAGCTATTTATTAATGTCGATTTAGATATGTTCATTGGCTTGCGACTGATATCATTTTCCATTTCCCCCTCTTTTCTATTCAAGAGTTTTGAGAAAGGCGGGGACATTTGGGAGAAAGGTCAATGACCGCTGATGTAGGAGACTGTGGTTTTTTCCTTTGCGAGACGACCACAATGCATATCGGTGAGAGCCCAGAGGTTACTCCCGAGGCTATTTGTTTGGAGGATACGAATATGTGACTTGTGAGGGATGCGATTGTAGGCATGATGGGAAGTGACGACCCTGTTCTTCTGAGACGCGAAGGGGACTCGTCTTCTGGGGTTGTGGAGGATATACCTTCTTCGACTGATGATAGATGCAAGGTTGTTGTAGAGGAGGATGTTTGATACGATTCCGACTGGGTGTAGACGAACTGAGGATGATCGACGAGGGGTGGAGGGGGTTTCAAGGACTATTATGATCCCGATGGACCGTAATATTCTTGTGGATACCGGAAGATTATCCCCTCCCTTGTCCCTTTTAGTTCTAAAGTTAAGGGTACGATCCCTAAGACTATGTATGACAGTGACCTGTCGAATAATATTTTCGGCGTCGCTCTTCGGGTAAGTACATTTGTTATCCATTATTTTCCTTAAGTTTTGTCCTTTTATAGGCCCTAAGAGGATGGTTGTGCCATTAACTGGGCCTTCTCTCCCTCCATAATATCAATTTTTTGGGTGTTGGCTGGCGTTCCAATCCTAGTCCCTTCATTGGTTGACTTGGAGAGTATTGAGAGGTAGGGAAATGAAATAGTTACCACGACCCTAACTTCACATACTTCAGCTCAAAGTGTTACCTTCATCGCCTCGTTAAAAATATCCTTGAGAAAACCCAAATGGGAGGAAACTCAAGTGAGGGAAAAAAAGTATGACTTGGGGGATGCTTTTTCTCTCAGAAGTTGAAGTATTTGAGGTGGCTGATATTCCAGTTGTTTGGTAGTATCTTTCCTTCCATTGTCTCTAGTTGGAATGAACCCTTGTTCTCTTTGGCTGTTATTTTGTATTGACCATCACAATTTGTTCCCAGCTTGCCTTCTCGGGGATCTTTGCTCGCTTGAGTTTTGGATTTCAATACGTAGTCCCCGAATTTAAGCAGTCAGACCTTTTGCTTTCTTGTTGTAATAAAGTTTTGCTTGTTGTTTTTGAGTGACCATTCTTATGTAGGCCATGTCTCTTTGTTCGTAAATTTGGTCGAGTTCCAGCCTTCTGCTCTTATCATTACTTGCGCTGCTTTCATGGGGGTACCTTAGGATAGGTTCTTCAACCTCGACTGATATTATTGCCTCAGTCCGATAGACCAAAGAGTAGCGCGTCTCTTATGTGCTCGTCTCCAGAGTTGTTCGATAGGCCTATAATACTCCTGGTAGTATTTTCGACCACAGTCCCTTGGCGTCTTTAAGCTTTTTCTTCATGATACTTAGTATAGACTTATTGGAGAATTTTGCTTGGCTATTATCCGCTAGATGGTATGGGGTTGAGAGTATCCTTTCGATATACTATTTCTTGAAGAATTCGACAATTTTCTTTTTTGTGAGCTGGGGTCCGTTGTCATAACTGATTTCCTCTGGTAGGCCGAACCGGCATATGATGTTTCTCCATATAAAGGTGATAGCTTCATGTTACCGTATTTGGGTGAATACTCCTTCCACCTATTTAGATAAATGGTCAGTTAAAACTAAAAGGAATCATACATTACCTCGCCCTACTGGGAGAGGGAACATGATGTCCATTCCCCGTATGATGAACGGCTAAGGGGAGGTTACCAAGTGGAGGTGTTCACTTGCTTGGTGAAACATTGGGGCGCACTTTATGTATTGTTCGTATTTTCTCACGAAGTCTCTGGCATCCTTTTTTCATGGTGTGCCAGTAGTGAGTGAGATCCGTAATGGCTTTCATGGAATTCTTCGAGGACATGATGGGTTTGGTTGTGGCCCAAGCACTTCACCATAGGGACGTTGTAGGTCCTCTTGTACAGGTCGCTATGAAGGAGACTGCATCTAGTTGCTTGCATTCTTAGTTTCTTGGCCTCTTTTTTGTTGTCTAGGAGTGTGCCGTCCTGAAAATATGCGATAATACGATTGTGCCAGTTCCAAGTTAAGTTTGTGGTTCTTACCTCGACTTGGTCTAGTGATGAGTTAAGGAGGTGGACTACACTTTTATCTCTAGTTACCATGCTTGTGGTAGCTGCGGCTAGTTTGGAAAGACCCATATTTGAGTGTTAGCCTTAACCCTGCAATTACGGCCCCGTACTTGGCCTCATTATTAGTCATATTCGAGCACCTTATGGACTGGAGAATTAATTCACCTGTTGGGACCTCGAGTACGAGTCCCAGTCTGGACCTTGATGTGTTAGATACACTATTAGTGTATAGGACCCCGAGGTCTTGTATTTGTAGGGAAGCTTGGACAATTTACCTTTTGAATTCAAGCATTATTTTTGCAGTGAAGCCGGTGAGCACTTGTGACTTTATCACCGTTTACGGCTGGTAGGTGAAATCATGCTCACTTAGCTCGATGGCCCATTTGGCCGGCCCTCCTCGATAGTTCGAATTTATGCAAAATGCTCCTCAGGGGAAAAGTTGTGATGACCGAGATGGGGTGGCATTGGAAATAGGGTCTAAGTTTCTGTGAAGCTACAACCAAGGCCAGAGCCAATTTTTTGAGGTGAGTACCTTGTCTTGGTGTCGACAACTGTTTTGCTAATATAATAGATGGGAGATTTCATACTATTTTTTTTTGCGGTTCAAGACTGTGCTTACTGCTACCTTGGATACATCTAGATAGACGAGGAGTTGCTCCCTAGGTTTTGGTTTCAAAAGCAGGGGCGGTGATGATAGGTATGCCTTTCGTTCTCGCGTAGCCTAGACGCACTCAGAAGTCTATTTGAAACCGTTGTCCTTCTTAAGTACGCCAAAACTTTTGTGGTTCTATTTTTCGACCTTGAAATGATCCTTGATAGAGTAGAAACATGACCAGTCAACCTTTGGACTTGCCTTTTGGTGGTTAAGAGTTCTATTCTCCCCTCGATAGCTTTGATTTTGTTTGGGTTGACCTCAATCTCTCGCTACGACACCACGAAACCTAAGAATTTTCACGAGGCAACGCCAAACACGCATTTTGTTGGGTTCAGCTTCATTCCGTATCGTCTGAGTATGTTGAAATTTTCTTTCAAATGATCGATGTGGTCCTCTGTCCTTTTGGACTTGACCAACATATCATCTATATATACCTCCATGGTCTTACCTCCATGGTCTTTTAACATCTTGGTTATCAACCTTTGATAAGTAGCCCCTGCATTTTTAGTCAAAATGGCATGAACCGATAGCAATACGTTCCTTGGTGGGTGATGAACGTGGTCTTATTCCTCCATGAGCATTTGATTATAGCCTGAGTAAGCATCCAAAAGACTAAATAGTTGGTTCCCGACTGTTACGTCGATGAGCTGGTCGATGTGAGGTGACGAGAATGAATCCTTCAGACATGTTTTGTTCAAGTATGTGAAATCCATGCACATCCGCATTTACCATTTTACTTTTTGACCATCACTACATTGGCAATCCACTTGGGGTACTTCAACTCCCAGATAGAGCCATTTTAATAGTTTTTCCACTTCCTAAGGGACTGCATTGTTGGTGAAGTTGAATTTACATCTGAGTTGCCTTACTAAGGGTGGAATGGGTCGATGTTTAACTTGTGTGTGGCAATTTCCTTTTGGATGCCGGGAATATCTACATGGCCGAAAGAAAACAAATTTGCATTAGCTATTAAGAATTGACTGGATTTATCTGGTTCTTGGAGTTTATAGCCGATATAGGCCTTCTTGCTATGATAATTGAGGTCCAATTAAACAGGGTCGAGGTTTTCTATAGTCGAACCTGTATCCTCGGCTATGTCGGGATCCATGATTACAACCCCGATTTCTTTTTGCCTCGACCTCGAACCTGTTTTTTGCTATGCCTCTTTTTCTATACCTTTTTACTGTTGGATGGTCGTGCTATCCAAGGAAATGCGGTAACATTCCTAGGACGTGCATTATTCTCCGCGTATGCTAAATATCCCCACGGTGTAAGGAACTTAATTACTTGGTATAGGCTGGACAGGATGACTCTCATGGGGTGTATCCATGGTCGTCCCACTATAATGCTGTATGCAGTGGCCTGGTCCTTGATGTGGAATGTCATATCCAGAGTCACGTCACCGATCATTCCGAGGATTGTAATTTTCCTAGATGTTCGCTCAACTAAATTATTAAAATCGGTGATGCAGCGCAAAACTATCTTATCCTCTAGCCTCATTTGGGTAAGGAGGGGGTGGATAATGCATGCACCGCTTCCATCGTCCACTTCGCTCAACTAAATTATTAAAATCGGTGATGCAGCGCAAAACTATCTTATCCTCTAGCCTCATTTGGGTAAGGAGAGGGTGGATAATGCATGCACCGCTTCCATCGTCCACCATGATACATTGACATCGATATCTAAAATGTGTAAAATAATAACAAGGGTGTCATTATGAGGGAAAGTCAAACCGTCGGCATCCGACTTGTCGAAGATAATACATTATTTAAGTCTGTCGTACCGTTCGCGGGTGATAGACCACTTAGGTTTGTAAGTAGTAGTGAACTTCACGCCATTGATAGAGGCATCGTCGCTGTCGCCGATGATAATGTTGATGGTACGATCACATGAGGTGCCCACGCAGGCCTTGATATTAACGTCCTATGATGAAGTTGGTCCTCGCCTTATCCCTTAATAACTCTTTAAGGTGCCCTTTTCGTAACATGTTTGTGACTTCCTGTCTTAGGGCAATGCAATCTTCTATTTTGTGCCCGCATTCCTGGTGGAACTCACAAAGGGAGTCGAACTTTCTGGTTTTCAAATATGATTTCATCTTTCGCTGCCACTTCACTTTTGTTCCGAGTTTCTCATGAGCATAGACTATTTCTGTAGGTGACGCACCAAAGATTATTAGCAGATAATAAATGAGGCATACCTCTTTCGTTCTGATGAGTCGTTGTCCTTAGTTTGGACGGACCTTCTTTATAGCGAAGGGAGGGTGCGATGGCCATCCTGACTTATAGTTGGTGTCATTCCCTACTAGGTCGCAAAATTGGATGATCGCTTTTGGTACTGTCTCTTCGTTCTTTTCTAGATTCAGCTTGTACCGAGGTTAGCCGGTGAGGTAGTCCGTTGAGATCGTCCTCGTCAGCTCGGACAACAACACAATAAGCATTATGGATTTCATCCTATGTGGTTGGAGGATACTTCATCATTTGGCTCAACAGTTTTCTAATTGCTCTTGAACCCTCTCTACTCAGCTCGTTCAAAAAAGTTGCGATCCGCCACCCCTTCGGATACGTTTGGCAGAGTCATCCTTACTTTATTGAACCTGGCGAGGAAGCCCCTTAGTCCCTCTCCCAAGGACTCTTGATAGCAAATATGTCGTTTACTCTTGTCTCGGCCTTCTTGGCTCCGGCATAGGCGGTTACGAACTTATTAGCCATATCTTCGAAAGTTTCTATGGATCGGGCCGATAGTTGCGAATACCATGTTAATTCCCCTCCTATAAGGGTTTCGCCAAATTTCTTCAGTAAAATGAAGGATACTTGTTCCTTGGAAAGTATAGACAAGAATCTCAGTGAAAAGGTAATGTTTGTATCTTAGTAATTAATGAGACCTGATTCTCTTTCTCAAGTCAAACTGCATTTTTGCAAATGAATATTACATGTCCCCTGTCATTGTATCTTTTTCTATTTATAGGGAACATGCTCATAAGAAACCCTAATAGTACAACTACAGAGAATATCTACTAGAATATTATCTTTAATATCCTATCTTGAAACTAGCCGTATAACTCTGTCAATGATACTCGACCCCAGCCGCAACCCTTGTCGACACCTCGACTTCCGGCCCTTGTTGACTCTTCGACCACATAATTTGCTGCTTCAACTAATGTGGGATTTAATAGCATATTTTTTACCCATTCAAACCCATTTGGAGTTTGGGTCAAGTCATTTTAAGGGAAACATGGATCTAAAATGGGTATGACCCATGTAAGCTTATATGGCAATTTTTTTGAATTTTTCTTATTATAATTAATGCCACATCATTTTTGTGGTTGAGGTTGGAGGCAAAATGATTTTTAAGTTACAATGACAAAGTTTAGTTACTTTTAAGTGATAAAAAATAGTTGAGTGACTTTACTGAAATTAAATGATAGTTCAATGACCATCAGTGAAATTAACCCGAAAGAATAACGGTAATTACCATCGTCTTTAACCAAATTAATTCACTTTATTATGATTAAGTTGTATAATAAATTGCAAATATATATTACTTAATTATAATTAAGTGATAAAATTCTATGTGCAAACACACGTGTTATGCTTCTATAATTAGTTTAGTAATAAGCACCGGTTTTCTTCCCTCCAATTCTAGAGTTGTAGCAGTTTACTTTGTGGGGACTACATTATATCCTTTTTTCGTAGATTTAATCAGATGGAACATATTTGTATTAGACCTTAAAGATATAAACGCATGAACATACTCCTTAAATATTCTGTAAAAGAACTAATTCCTACCCAAAAATAGAAAACAAATAAAAGCGACAAGAAAACTTTTGCTTTTATATGGGCAGGACGGAACGGGGTAGGAGCAGATGACGTGCATATAACATATTGCTTCCGTTTCGTTTATTGAGAACCACGTAACTGCTGACATGGCCCCGTTAGATGGTTAAAATTAACCGCAACTAATGTTATTGGGGCAGCTATAATACTTCGTTGGGCCCTACTTGAGGCTCCATCATAGCAGCGCTATTCTACTCCCCTACATGCTCGGGGAGTTCCTTTTCGTATTCTTCAAGTGGGCTGTCCTTGGGCCTTCTTCAAAAATAATGAAATACTTATAGAGAAATTTTTATAAAACACTATCTTTTAGTAGTAATTAGCCATTTATAGATATCATTTGTTATATTACGGATTATAGATATTTTTTCTGTGGTTATATGATGGATTTGATGTATTTAGCTATTGTATTCATGAACACAGTAGCAAAAATAAGCATGAAACATGGAAGTCCAGCTAATTAGTTGTTGTATTCGAGTGTATTTGCCTGTATTTACGGCGTGAAACATGAGATTATAGTTGGACAGATTATTGTATTCGACTGTATTCACGGCGTGAAGCATGGGATTACACTGTTTTTAAACGGAACGTGTATCAGTTAACATAATATACTACTAATATAACTCAACAAACTCAATTATAACACACAAAATTTGTATTTCCAGTTATAAAAAAAAGATTCTCAACTGGAAAAACCCCCAAACACATAGCAATCTTCAAAGAAATTATATAATACATCTGAATACGTAAATTATATTATTGAAAAAATATATGAATACAGTGGGATACATTGAAATACAATGAAAAAAAAAAAGACAGTGAATACAATGAAATGCACGGAATACAATGAGATACATTGCATTACAATGAAAAAAAAGACAATGAATATAATGAAATACATGAAAATACAACGTGATATGTTGAAAGTACATTGAAATATATTAACAGAAAATCAAGTTGCTCAGCTCCAAACTCCGTCGTCTTTGCTCAACAACAAACCCTAATTTTCGCCTCGTAGCCAAATAATCCTTCCATCTTCAAAAAATCTTGCACGCTCAAACCTGGAGGAAGTGACTGCTTCAAATCTATGTACCTCCACAAGTCTTAGAGATAAAGTCCTAAATCAGGCAACCATTATCTGCGTGAACTTTGGCTCCGATCTTCTTCATCCCTTCCATCATGGTAGAGGCGGGCTCGTTTGTCCCGGTCCCTGTTATCTTTTTTTTTTTGCAGATTCTTATCTTTTTTGTCTTCTTTCATCTCTTCTATCATCATACCTCCTAGATCTTCTCTCCACATGTGACCTATCCAGATCTTTGAAATTACTATCCTTTCCTTTTAGCTCTGACCTGTGCTGTTCGAAATTTCTGTGATAATGATCTCTAAATACTTAGCGAAAAAGAATGATGGTTTGCACTTGTTTTGTGTGTGTTAGGGTTTGTTATCGCTGTGCGTTAGAAGGAGGAGGAGAGCAGAAATTTTAGAAGAGAATGAGATGTATCAAAGTAGAGAGAAAGAAAATAGTGTAACTGATTAGCGTATTTAGTGGCTTAGGGCTAGAAGGTAACCAAAATTAAATATTTTGCTATAAACCTTAAAAGGTATCTATAGAATATAATTTTTTTAAAATGGTATTTTTTTAAAATAAATAAGGTATTAACCTTTGCTATAAGAGGTAAAAATTCCATACTTTTATACGAGGAAATACTTCAACAAAGAAAAGAGAGGAGATACTTAGAAAATGAGAATTAAGAGGAAAGTTCCATTTTTATTGTAATGGCATTTAAATGGTGGCTAGTGTGTGCTTGACTAATTTATTGAATACTTATTATCTCCCATCGGCCCATAAACTGAATAATTTATTTTACTTGAAAGTTAAAATTTGATTTTATTCATGACTTATTTTAATTTATAGGTCACACCCTTGATTTTTCGGTATAACATTTGCAGCCAATTTACAACGATTACTATGGACAGAAATAATACAGAAAAGTGAATTTCCTTTATTTATAATCTTAGAGGAGATCACTCTCCCCATACCCCACTTGTGATTCCACGGGATTGTTGTTGTTTGTTGTTTGTCATGTGGAATTCATTACTGCAATTAGGGGTCGTTTGGTAGGAAGTATTAGAAAAAATAATGCAAGCATTAGCTCTATGCATGATTAATACCTTTGTTTGGTACATATTTTCAACTTGTGTATAATTAATACTTTTATTAGTTATACATCATACTTGGCATTATCCTATGCATAAGTAATGCATAAAAAACTATGACATCAGTAATACCAAGGCTTTAATTCATGCATTAGCATGTTTAAATATAAAATTATCCTTAAGGTCCCATAAAGCTAGAGAATATGGAGGGCCATTTTTCTAAGCAACTATTTTTTAAAAAAATTATGCAATGCATTATAATTTTAATACACCACACCAAACAATAGATAAGAAATAATATTTGCATAACTAATGCTTGCATAACTAACACATGCATTACTAATACACCTTATTCCGCACTATTCTTATACACCCTACCAAACGACCCCTTAATTCCAACAGTATGTTATGTTTTTCGCAGTGAATGAAATTAAAGTACTAGTTACCCTTATTGAAGAGAGAGACGGTGCTGGTCATAAGGCCAAAAAAATATAAAAATATAAAAATATATATATGGTATGAAATGCTTGGCAAAATTAAGGTAGTGAATTCTCCAGAAATGTGAAACAAGTATGGTGTACCTGTAATGAGTACAACAGAGTACTCAAGTTAAGGAAAGCGTATGAATAAAAGTAGGGCTTAATGGATAGAGTTTTTTCTTATACCTCATCATTTTGTGTAGAGGATCGGACATCACTCAATAAAAACGCGTTGTTTATACACAAATGCCAGCTATATTTTCAAATTTCAGTACCCAAAACCAAAAAAGAAAACAAAAAGGAAGAGAAGAATGATGCGAAAGAGGTACTAATACTTTAACGCACAGAAAATTAAAGTTTTCATTTTTTTCGGGTTAAATGGTTTTGCAAGTCTTTACAAACTTATTTTTAGTTTTATGATCCTATATATATATATATATTTTTCACGCATAAAAAATAATCTAAAAAGGACATTTTCTTAATTTCAACAGCCCATTTCCTCATTTTTTTTTTCTCATAGTACGCAGCATGTGTGTAATCAAATTTTCAATCAATACTCACTGGCTCTAGGGATACATTTTTATGAAATCAACATAATCATCTTATTTCTATGTGAAGTAAGATTTTATAATAAATATTAATTAATTAATAACATGATATAAACGATAATTAACTTCTATACAGTAATTACTATTAATGTAAAAAAATCTTTTGTACTATCATTGTATATAACTTAGATTATTAAACACCAACTACCCGTGTAACCCTACTTGCTTTATCTAATGCTACCTTCTTTTTTAGAATTTAAATTTGTTGACATTTTCCCTTAACTTATGTTTTATCCTCATTAATTGTCAACAATTTTTTTTTTTTTTTGGTTTACGTAAACTAACGTGAGAGTCATTTGATGGCGCAAATCGGGCATATGAAGATTATGCTGGGCAAGGCAGCACAGCCCCAACAAGCATGTCAATTTTGATTAAAGGCTATCTGCTGCATTTTCTCAATTTTATTCTAGAAATAAACTGCTCTTTTAGCTTTAATCAAGTGCTTTGTTTGACATTTTTCTGAGAAGCCATTATTGATTCATGCTAACGAATTGTCTTTAGTTGAGGTGAAGGATCCTTCTTCACATGCAATCTTCTCTTTCTCTCTCTCTCACTAATTTAAAATTCTTAATATCTTATATGTCTAGATGTGGAACATTCACTTTCTTACCAGTCTGCATTGGAGAAAAAGAAAAAAAAGAAAAAAAAAACATAAATGGACCTAGCGTTTGGATATAGATTTAGTTGAAAAAGTTGAAAAATAAGTTTTTGAAGTTGTGTTGAAAAATAAATTTTGAAAGTTGAAGTTGTGTTTGGACATGCATTTTATTTGAAAAAAAAAATTTGAAGTTTTGTGAGTGGAAGAAAAATTTTCACTAAAAATCTAGCCTATATCAAGTTTAGGGAATTTGAAATTTCTTAATTTTTCTTAAAAATCTAAACATATTTCATGACCAAATAATATTTAAAAAAAATTGGAAAAAATAATTTACCAAAATTTATGGTCAAATGGGAGCGAAGATTTTTCGATATTTAATTTTGATAGAAGGTGGATAAAATATGAAGGCCAGAATTGAATTTAAATGCCCTTTTAGCTTTGTCAACAAAGTGTATAATTAATATCTTTTTGCACGCACACGTAGGTGTAAGAAAAGTTGTTACAAGGGACAGTGGCTAAATATCAATTGCTACTGTGATCTTATTACTTTTAGTTACTTTTTGGAGGAAAGGAAACCCTCACCTAATAACATATATGATTATACTATAGGATTTACTATGATTGCATTTTGGTTTACAAGTCTCATTCAAAATTATGCTAACAATTATGGCTGTAATAATATGAATAAGAAGCAATAACAATTCAGGGTTAAAATAGTGGACAATCACATGATTATAACATCTTCATCAATTCAGAAAATTTGTGGAATCGTATATACATTTTCATTTCATGTGCGTAAAATGCCATATTGCAGACGCAAGCAAAGGAAAGGTTTGAAGACAAATATTAAGAAGATGCTTTGTTTTTCCTTTTAATGATAAAAATTCCTAGGTGCATACATCAACCGTATATGCGTGAAAACGTGAAGGAGGGCTCTAAAATTAAGCTGCAGTACTGCTTATAAATCCTTTCAAAATTGTTGTTAATTTTTTTTAAGTGACAAAAGTTTGGTTTTTTTTTTGTTGTTGGTAAATAAAGAATTTTTGTTACCAAAGAGCAATATGTACAGAAGAGAACAAAAAACCGCATTTTAGTTTACCAACAAACTGCATTGTGCAAAGCTAGCTTCTATCACGATTAACACTCCTAACCTACAAGTCCAAGGAAGACTATACTAAAAAGGATAACAGTTCTATTTTGCAAGCACTATAGTAAGTTTTCTCCTTTGTGATCCTCTATGAAGAACTTCTTGGAATATTTTCCTGACAATGGTCTTGTGATCTTCTTGGAAAACCCTGCGATTCCTCTCAATCCAGATGTGATAGACGCATGCGGCCAATGTCATACTATAATTTCAGCAGCTGCACTTGTCCCTTTGGTATGATTTTATGCCTAATTTAGTTCCTCTGGCCAAGACATAACAGTTCTTGCAATCTTTTGCCACTTAAGTAGTTGATTCCACACTTGTGCAGATATCACACACTTCAAAAAGAGATGAGATATACTTTCAACCTGCGATGTACACATCAGACACACTTGATTATCAGTAATTCCCTATTGCATCAACCTGTCTTTTGTAGCCAGTCTACCATGAGTTGCTAATCTGAGGATGAAAACTACTTTGGAGCTCCAAAATTATTGCACACCAATTTTCTCCAATGTACTTTTGGAAAGTCACCTCTCATCAACACACACATATTACTTATTGAGAAAGTAGGCATGTTCTGCAGGTCTGTATACGGGTGATACCGAGCGTTTTGGATGCCTTGGTTCTCGATGAAGTAAACGGACCAGAGATGTGAACGAAAGAAGCCAGAATCAGGGCAAGGAGCACTTCGAGTAGAGGTCTGCGCAAAAACACCTGCTCTCTGAGGAATCGAGGCCACGCCCCCAGGTCCGATTCGAATCCCTAAACTTCGGAGAATATTATCAGATAATCAAGCACAACTAAAAATGGACTGTGATATCTATACCCAGTCGGATGTCACGGCATGAATCTCGGCACGTATCGGCAGAAGATCAGTGATTAGTAAAACAGAAGATTTTACCTTTTATGGAATTGTACTAAGGTTAAAACTCCCCTACTATATAAAGGAGAGCCAGACTATTCATTAGGATCATTGTAACACGCATACCAAGCCAATATACTCTTATTTTCTCTGTTATTCAAATTCCTTACTTTTGTTCATCAGTTCTTCAGTATTACGAGCCCGAGATCGAAGGCAGGCATTACGTTAAAGTTGTTACTGAATTTGGGTTCACTCCCCATAATTGGTTTGACAACTTGTTACGCCCTTTATCTGTTTAATATAATGCAATTTATCATTTGTGTTGAATTAATCCGCATATCCTTAGAACCACATACAAATTTAATTGTTATCCGTTTTTAGGGTAAATAGTTTGGCGCCCACCGTGAGTCTAAGCATAATAGTGGAAATTTGATACAAATTTCCATAACACACTCAGCTTTACTTTTGTTATTTGAGATCTTAATTGCAGAAAAACTTAAGGATGTCAAACTTTCAATCTGCTCGTTTAAACGTTGATGCTGAATCTGGCCACCACGGCGAGAACAACAATATAGTGCCTAGAAACGAGGTTGAGCCTGCTGACCCCAACGGGGCCCCGGTCACGGACCCTATCGATGCCAACTCCCATGTGGCCATTGATGCTAATTTGCCCCCCGACCCGAAAAACATCGTTCGTGGGGGAGCTAAGTTAGTAGCCAAGGATACATACAACGGTGAAGGCGATGGGATCAATTTGCGAGTGATCTTTAAAATGTTACAGGCTCAACATGCAGCGATATCCTAGTTGCAGAACCAAAGCCGCTCCCCAACAGAGTTGAGCTTGAACCATCCCAGGAAAACACCCGCAGAAATGAACCAGTCACAAAAAGGCCGAGTACAGCTGAACCCATGACAAACCTCGAGATAATAAAGATGCTCGAGCAACTGACGAAACGGGTAGAATCGAGAGAAAATAAAATTGAAGCTAACGACAAAAAATTGGGGACATATACTCCAGGATCGATCAAATCCCAGGAGCACCACCGCTACTGAAAGGCCTGTATTCCAATAAGTTTGTCTAAAAGCCTTTCCCTCCGAGTGTATCTACAAAGCCGACCCCGAAGAAGTTCCGTATGCCCGAAATTCCGAAGTATAATGGAATGACTGATCCAAATGAACATGTGACCCCCTACACGTGCGCCATCAAGGGGAACGTCTTGGAAGATGATGAGATCGAATTCGTTCTACTGAAAAAGTTCAGAGAGACCCTGTCAAAGGAGCTATGATATGGTATCACAACTTATCCCTTAGTTCTATTAAATCATTTGCTATACTTGTAGCTACCTTTGTAAAAGCGTACGTCCAGGCCATCAAGGCCGAGACCAGGAAGTCAGACCTTTTCAAGGTCAAGCAAAAAGATAACGAGATGCTTGGGGAATTTGTGTCGAGGTTTCAAATGGAACGGGTGGATCTACCCTCGATCGTGGGCGATTGGGCCATTCAGGCATTCACCCAAGGACTGCTCATTGGCTTCACAACAGTTGAAACAAAATTTGGTACAATACCCGATGGTAACTTGGGCCGACGTCCATAACAAGTACCAATACAAAATCAAAGTCGAAGATGATCAGTTCAAGACCCCTTCCAGATTCGTGTATCTTGTCAGAACAAGTGATAGATCAAAAGAACCATCGATCATGAACCAAGATCGATATCAACCTTATAACAAAGATCGAATAAGCAGTGGGTCCGGACGCAATCCTTCAAGGGATGAAAAAAGGAACAATCGAGGCCACAATAGTCAAGGACTCATAAGAAAGAAAGGTTTTGACAGGCCACTCATGGCTAGAGAGGTACCGAGATTATCGAAGTACAATTTTAGTGTCGATGCCACCAGCATCTTATCCACCATCGAATGCATCAAAGATACTAAGTGGCCTCGACCATTACAGTCTGATCGTACCCAAAGAGACCCCAACCTAATGTGTAAATATCATGGCACTCATGGCCACAAAACCAAAGCCTACCGACAACTAAGTGAAGAAGTAGCCCGGTTATTCAACAACAGGCACCTCCGAGAATTTCTGAGCTAAAAATCACTTCAGGAATACGGATGCCAACAAGCAGATCGATCAAGAGGAACTCAACACGTCATTAACATAATCATTGGTATAGTTGACGTCCCCCAAGGGCCAACGTTAAAGTGCACTATAGTGTCCATTATAAGGGTAATACGGACTCTAGATTATCTATCGGAGGGAACCATATCTTTCAACGAGGAGGATGCTGAAGGCATCGTGCAATCGCACAATAATGCACTGGTAATATATGTACTCATAAATAAATCTTGAGTTAAGCGTGTTTTAATTGATCCAGGTAGTTCGGCCAATATCATCAGATCGAGGGTTGTGGAACAACTGGGTCTACAAGACCAAATTGTGCTTGTAGTCCGAGTTTTAAACGGATTTAACATGATAAAAATTGATGGATCCATTGAGGAAATAAAGTTCTACATGATTGAAAGAGAGATACAATGCTTTATTTAGGAGGCCATGGATTCACAACATGAGGGCAGTAACCTCGACACTACATCAGGTGTTGAAATTTCCCACACCAGAAGGGATCAAAATAGTTTATGGGGAGTAACCGACAACAAAATAAATGTTCGTAGTCGATGAGGCGATCCCGATATTTGCACTCTCGATATCAAAAATCCCAAGTTCTATCACCAAGGGAGAAACCAAATAGCAATCACCGACACCAGCCCCGATTGAACTAGAAAAGGGGGAGACAGACGAGGATGACTATTACAGAGTCCCTAGGTATTTCATAGCCTTTGAAGATTTTGATGCCACCAAGTCAACAGTTGAGGAGCTAGATCAAGTCAGACTAACTCCCGAGCTTAGGAAAAAAACTCATTAAATTCCTTACAACTAACATAGATTGTTTCGCTTGGTCCCATCTTTACATGACAGGGATCTTGCCAGAAATAAGCTGAGCTTGGATCCGAAGTTTCAACCGGTTAAACAGAAGAAGAGGCCTCAGTCCTAAGTTAAGCATGTATTCATCAAAGATGAGGTATCCAAACTCCTTAAATTATTTCCATTCGGGAAGTTAAATACCCGAATTATTTAGAAAACGTAGTGGTAATGCCTAAAAAGGGAAATAAATTAAGTATGTGTGTAGACTATATAGAATTGAACAAGGCATGCCCTAAAGACTCTTTTCTTTGCCTAACATTGATCGCATGATCGATGCAACAGCTGGCCATGAGATACTCAGCTTTCTCGATGCCTATTCTTGGTACAACCAAATCTGGATGGACTCGGGCGACCAAGAAAAGACTTCCTTCATCACTAAATACGACACCTATTATTGTAAGTAATGCCATTTCAACTAAAAAATGTTGGTACCACTTACCAACGCCTAGTAAATCAGATGTTCGAAGAGCGAATAGGAAAATCAATGGAGGTTTACATTGACGACATGTTAGTTAAGTCCCTACGAGTAGAGGACTATTTGGAACATTTGTAGGAAACCTTCAACATACTAAAGAAATACGAAAATGAAGCTGAACTCAGAGAAATGTGCATACAGAGTCAGGTCCGGGAAGTTCCTTGGATTTATGGTGTCCAACCGCAGAATTGAGATCAATCTGGACAAGATCAAGTCCATAGAAGATGTCACCATGGTGAACAATGTCAAGGCTCTTCAAAGTCTAACGGGGTGCATATCCACATTGGGTCGGTTCTTTTCAAGATCCTCCAATAAGAGCCATCGATTCTTCTCATTATTGAAGAAGAAGAATAACTTCTAGTGGACCTCGGAGTGCCAACAAACTTTGGAAGAACTAAAATGGTACCTTTTGAGTCCACCTTTGCTTCATACTCCGAAGGCAGATGAGCAATTGTACTTGTACTTGGTGGTATCCAATATAGAGGTAAGTAGAGTCTTAGTCCCAGAACAAGAAGGTGCATAATTTCCTATATATTATGTTGCAGGACTCTAGGCGAGGCGAAACAAGGTATCCACACTTGGAAAAATTGGCGCACACTTTGCTAAGTGCCTCCTGGAAGTTAAGGCCATATTTTTAGTGCCATCCCATAAGTGTCATGACTACTTACCCATTGAGGAACATAATGCACACACCCGAGCTCTCGAGACAATTGGAAAAATGGGTCGTGGAAATTGCAGATACGATATTAAATATCAACCCCGTACCGCCATCAAATCTCAAATTTTGGCAGAATTCGTGGCCGACTTCATGCCGGCCTCAATACCCTAGGTCAAAAAAGAATTGTTGTAAACCTTGAGGACCTCTTTGAGGATCTAAACCCTCTTTACAGACGGTGCATTAAACACAAAAGGGGTCCAGACTCGGCATTTTGTTGAAGCCACCCTAGGGTAATATAATTAGGCAATCTTTTAAAAATATGAAACTGATTAACAATGAGACCTGGTATGAGGCCATGATTATAGGTCTCAAATTAGCTAAAAGCCTGGGGGATGAAATGATCAAAGCTAAATGCGATTCGTTCATTGTGGTGAATCAAGTCAATGGGACATTTAAAGTAAATGAGGAACGAATGCGAAGATACTTGGGTAAACTATAAGTAACGCTACATCGATTCAAGGAATGGACCATACAACATGTGCCCTAAGATCAAAAGAGTAAAGCCAGTGCCCTGGCTAACTTGGGGGTCATCAGTTGAGGACAACAAATTCAGCTCGAGAACGGTCGTACAACTCATGAAATTGGTATTGGAAGAGAGATACACCGAGATAAACTCGACAAAATTATCCTAGGACTAGAGAAACAAGTATATTGATTACCTAAAGACCGGGAAACTGCCCTCCGATCCTAAAGAATTGAGAGCTCTGTGCATGAATGCGGCCAGGTATAGCCTTCCCAAATATAATACCCTATTCAGAAGAATGTTCGATGGCCTGCTCACCATATGTCTAGGACCGGGAGACACGAACATGTTTTGAGGGAAGTTCATGAAGGTGCCTGCGGGAATCATTCGGGGGAAGAATCGCTAGTTCGTAAGATAATCAGGGTCGGCTACTTGATCGACATGGAGAAAGACGCAAGGAGTTTGTGCAAAAATGTGACGGCTGTCAAAGGTATGCACCAATGACCCATCAGCCTTGGAAGCTACTACATTCGGTTTTGTCACCTTGCCCATGTGGAATGGACATCGTCGATCCCCTTCCATGGGAACCCGGTAAGGATCAATTTATACTATTTATGACTAATTATTTTTCTAAATGGGTTGAAGCTTAGGCATTCAAGAGTGTCAGAGAAAAAGAAGTTATTGATTTTATTTAGGACCACTAATCTCGATTCGGGACGCCAATCGAGATCGTATGTGACAACGAGAAGTAGTTCGTTGGCAGCAAGGTAAGAAATTTTTTCTAAGACAATAAGATCAAAAGGATCTTATCATCACCCTATCACCCTAGTGGGAACAGGCAGGCAGAGTCTATAGAAAAAACCACACTCCAAAACCTTAAGAAAAAGTTGACCAATACCAAAGAAAAATGGAAGGAAATTTTGCTAAAGTCTTGTAGGCATACCGTACGACCTCAAATTGAGTACCAGAGCCACCTCATTTTTGTTGGTCTATGGTGTCAAAGCACTAATACCGATCGAGGTGGGAGAACCGAGTCTCAGGTTCCTATCTGCGATTGAAAAGGCAAATAGTGAGGCCATGAGCACGAGCCTAGAACTATTGGATGAATGGCACGAGGCCACCCTCGTACAGTTGGTCTCTCAGAGGAAATAGATCAAAAAGTATTACACCAGAGAGCCAATCTCCGACACTTCAATATAGGGGACTTGGTGTTAAGAAAAGGTGACAGTGAACACCCGTAACTCGAACGAAGGAAATCTAGGACCGAAGTGGGAGGTCAATATCAAATTATTGAGATTATCGGTAAAGGTTTGTAAAACTCAAAGCGGGGAATGGTGAGCAGCTACCGAATAATTGGAATGTGATCCACTTAAAATGATACTACTGCTAAGGTACGACCCCTTT
>MU775375.1:9389-46642 GCA_026770625.1 Nicotiana glauca | reverse complement strand
AGGGGGGGTCAACCGGGGCATTATTTGAATTAGTTGGGTTAACTTCAGCAATATAACTAGTGGGTGTATCGTCATCCGGCTGCGTTTCATCTAAATCTATTTCCTGCTCATCTTCTTCATCAATAGTTGGATTACCATAAAGAGAATTCATATATTCATGATCTAAGTGTTCACCACCTACAACATTATGCACATATTGAATCTTAGTACATTGTAATAAAGTATTATCACTATCAAGAAGAGGAGCAGGTGGAGGGCGGGTATGGGGTTTGGGTAGGGGAGCCCAGGGAATTAGAGGAGGAATAGATTGACCACTAGATTCACCACTCTTAGATTTTCTCTTATTTTTACTAAATATTTTTTTAAGGAATACGCCATATTAATTATAATTATATGAAGTAAATAAAACAAACAAAACTATAATATAAAAATTAAAGAGTTGGAATGAGTTTACCAAATTGACAAACAACTTATTGAAAATTAATTATCGTAGAAGACTTGAATATTTCATTCACCAACTTCACAATTTTTTACACAAATTGCAACAATAAAGTAACCAAATTTAGAAGATAATTAGAGAGATTGATGATTATGTGAGAAAAATGAAAGAATGAGGGGTATTTATAGTTAAAAATAGGGAAAAAAGTGTCAATATAAAAAGTTTGAGGTTAGAACAAAGTTGCGGAGGGGAGGGGGTTAAATGGCCCATATGGCTATTTTTGTAGGCCAACGACCATATTTTAAATGACCAAACAGTCAGTTTTTTTTTTGAAAATTTAGCCGTTGGTCCCGTTTGAGACCTTTGGGACCGGTTGAACCGGCCCACTTAGGACCCGGTCCCGAGCCCAAACGGTCCAGTCCTAACAGTTTTTATGGCTTAACCGACCCACTTAGCAGGCTCACCCCTGATCCCGGGCTTAAACGATTAGGCCTGTTTAGGCCCACTACCCTAATAGGCTCGCGGGCCTGGGCTGGTCCCGGGCCTAACCAGCCTACTTGCCAGCCTTAATCTTGGGTCAAAGTTCACATAAGCATATTGTGACTCACATGATATGGATCTTAAATAATTTAAGAAGAATTTTCAGAAACCACTATTGTTTAATGGCTATTAACCTCTTATAGCTACTATATACATAATTATTTCCTATAACTATTAGTTAGTTGTTAGGGTAGTGGATTTGCTATATTCACGCTACTGTATTCATGAGTACATCAACAAAAAATGCCAAAAAATTAAGATTGTTCTATTGTACGTGCATGTATTCACATGTATTCACGCCATGTATTCATGAATACAACAATAAAAAGCGCCTAAAATCAAGACAGTCTAATCTGTACGCGCATGTATTCACATGTATTCTCTCTGTTGTATTCATGAATATAGTAGTAAAAAGCACCTAAAATCGGGGCAGTCCTGTACGCGCATGTATTCACATGTATTCGCGCCATGTATTCAGGAATACAATAGAAAAAATGCCTAAAATCAGGGCAGTCCAGCTGTACGAGCATGTATTCACATGTATTCGCGCTGCTGTATTCATGAATACAACAGTAAAATCAGAGCAGTCCAGCTGTACGTGCATGTATTCACATGTATTCGCGTCATGTATTCATTAAAACAGTAACGGCAATCACCTTAAAAATAGGTATGTCCAGATGTCTAAAAGAGAGGAAAAACATAAATAGCATATTTCATGCCTTATTTCATTTTTCAATGATAATATATACTATAAATATTTATTTTGCTATAAAATTTAAAAGATAGCTACAAAAAAAATATTTTAAAATAATTATGATTTATAATAAATAGAGTTTGTACATTTGCTATAGGAGGTAAAATTTTCTAATTTGTGTAGGAAGGCTAGTGGGTCGAGCCCATCCCTTTGTATTTCTCACGTATAAGGTGCCATAGGAAGAAGTTAGTAGATGGGGCATATTGTGTCTTCGACGTACGGCATCATTCAAGAACGGAGAACTTTAATGCTTAGTTTATCTACTGCGATTAACAAAGTGTTTAACCAAAAAATAAGTTTCTTGGCAAAGCTTGAATTTAGAAGAATCGGGTTACTGATAATTGAAAAAAAAAAATTTAATAAAGAGATTTGGAAATGATATCAACAGAAAGCAAGAAAATTAAGATATATTGCAATGGTAACTCGTGTCACAACTGATTACATATTCCTCCTTTAATATGTACCTTTGAATATCTCTAGGAACGTATGTTATGCCTAAGCCATAATGAAGCTATTATGAGCATTTAATAATATTAAATAGTGCGTTACATAATTATTGTATTGAATGCATATATTCCTTAACGGCTTCCATGTTTAAGTCGTATTCCCCCCCTTTTCTTTAACCAGATTCATTCTTCTCATCGCTCGTGTGTAAATAAGTTTAAATATGGACGAGCCGTTGAATCTCTCATCTCATGCCTCTTCCTTCTCGTAGCTGTTCACAATCCTTGAACCGTGGCTGATCATAATTTATTAACCATTCCACGTGTCATGCCATGTCAGTATGTATATGAATATTATTTTCCCTCAATACAGATAGTCCTCCCACTTTTCATTTATTCATCAGTTTGAATATTTGGGAAGTGGAGTTTCATTAAAGGAGAATTTTTGTCACCATTAATGCTCTGACGAAATGGACGCTTCAATTGTCACTTTCTTTTAATGCAATTAACATGTGTTACCTCCCCATTGATTGCACTTCTTGGCAGCACTTTTTTAGGCTTTCTTTTCGGATTTACTTTACACGAAGTGTCAGTTATCATCATTATGGTTCTTCCATCATCGTACTTTTTCCTTTGCCGGTTACCCATTAATATAAATATAACTTCTCTTCTTGTCTTGTTTTATATAAAGCATATCAAACACTCTAATTTTTTGGAACCTTTTTTTTTCTTCTCCACTTCAATCTTTTCCGTGATGGCTTCATCTAACCCTAAGAGAACCCCCATTTTGGATATCTTTCCCAATGCTCCTATTAGGCATAGGAGAGGGGGCAAACTCCGTAACCTCAGATCTGCTCGCGGTAGTATGTCGACTCCTTCTTCTAGCTTCGGTCCCTCTTCTGGGACTAGAGGTTCACATTCTCAAAGGAGTTTTTCTCGTAACAAAGAATATTCCGAGCCACTTCGTGAGCCTTTAGTTGAGGAAATAGTCCCATCTAAAATTTCCTTTCACCATGATAGCGAATCCCTTAAGACTTAAATTGAATCTTTAGATCGTGCTAACCCCTTTCCTACGCAAATCATAGAAGTTTTAGCCCCCATAGTTCATAAGGACTTTCATTGGAGTGATGATTTTCCAATTATCGTTCCTAACCCTAACCAAAGGATTACATCCTACTTAATAGGATACTCTTTTGTTTACACATATCCCTTTACTCTAGGGTTTAAACCGGCCATTGACCCGATTATTATAGATTTTTGTCATTTTTTCAATGTGTGTTTGGGCCAAATTGGTCCGGTTGTATAGAGAGCTGTTGCTTGCCTGAGGCATCTTGATAATATGGCGAATGTTGAATTCACCTTTCCCCGCCTGATTCATCTTTACTCATCTAGGCTTTTTCGAAACGATATGTTTGGTTTAGCAGCTAGGAGTAAGAGGGTTTTAGTTAGCCTCGAGGATGATAAAGATCATGGCTGGTATGCCCAGTATGTTTCTGCTCCCATTGTTGGTTTAGTAGGTGAAAAGAACATACGCTTCCCAGAAAAGTGGAATTTTGCACGTAAGTATTAAATTTTTCTTGTGCCTTTTTATTTTTAGGTTTGCTTGTTTTTCTTAATCTTGTCTCTCTTTCTCTTCAGCAACCATGGGCGTTGTGGAACCTGTGCCCAACTTCCGTGGTTGGGTAGATAAGTTACTGAAGATTGCCCCATGGAGGGTAGATCATGGAAAAATCTTTCCCCCCGTTATGGCTGGAGAGTTAAAACTCATGGTAAGGATCTCTACTTTCACTTTATCTATATTTAAATATTTTTGGTGTTCTAACTTTTACCTTTCTCTTTACCAGGTTTTACCATTCGAGGAGTTACCCAGAGGCCATTTTGGCATCTCGTGATTCTTTAGGTGCTCGTGCTTCTTCAGATCAAGATATTTTCTTGGGATTTATGAAGAGAAAATCCGTTGAAGACGATGATTCTGAGGAAGAAGACGAGGGTTCTCTGGTGTCAAGGCCACGAACCAGGAGACGTATCGTCTCTGAAGATGAGGCTGATGTGTCGCCTCACCTATCTCTTTTCGAACCAGTCATTACTCCGGTGATCATCCCTGATGATGATATTTCTCCTTCTCCTGACACTCATGAATCCATAAACCAGCTTTTTATCAGTGGTTTCGATAGTGGGTCTTTAGGACCTGTTCTAAATGAACCCCCCTTGTCTTCACCTTTTCTGTTCCTGTAATTGCACCTTTGCCTTCTTCAATTACTACTTCTTAAGAAGTTTTTATAACTGTTTTGAATTCCCTTTTTGTAGGTACCAGTATGAAAAACTATGTTTAAGATTTTGGATTTTATATAATAATTTCTTTCTCTTTTCGTTTGTAATCGAACCCCTGGTTTGTTAGTTACAAGTCCCCAAGTTTTGTTAAAGGGGTAGTTTTTAGTATTAACAACTTGATGACTAAGTTTATACTTAGTCTTTAGTTTTAAAATATTGAGAAGTTGCCTTTAAACTTCCAACTATTCTATTCGTACCTTTTATTTCCAAGGACTTAGAGAATAGATTGCATTTTTATTCTTTGAAAAATGCTTCCATCAATCTCATGAATAAATATCATGAGTTTTATAAAAGAGGGCCCTTTTATATTTTAACACTTGATGAAGAAGACGTCTCAACTTCATAATAGTGTTGATTATACGATAAAAGAAATAGGAACGCACATGTTTCTTTGCAACAACTTAGACAAGTTTTCATTTCTAAACTTTGACAAGTTTTGAGTAATCCTCTACATGTATTTGAATTACATCTATAAATTTCTCGTAACTATTTTTCTTGTAACAGATTTATACAAAAAGAAGAACAATAGATACGGGGTTTTCCTTTATAACCCGTTTTAGTACATAGTCTTTACCTAACCATTCATGAGGTGCCTTGGGTTCCCTTAACTTCAAAATATTAGGAAGGGTTTTGAGAGGTGACTCCATTGTTCTCATGGGAAAGAACACTATGATGTATGCTATGACTCCTTAACTTCCACTCCGTACTTGACTCTTCTTAGGCTTGATTTTTGCTCAATCTTCATTGCCTTTTATATACACATGACTGCATATTCTATGTAGCCCCCCAAGTGTTTGAGTGTTGAAGTATGAAGCCTCGAGCACTTGATAGTCTCTTTCACCTGGTCCTTTTCCTGAAAAGGAAATACATACGGGACTCGGGGGTGCGATTATAGATGAAGACTGCTCAGCCCCTTTATATTTCTATCAGAATAATTGTAAACATGGGCCAGGAATTTTAGTTTATTCCATTTTGCCTTACAGGTCGTGACTCATCATTTAGTACGGGTGAGCATTTTTTCTAGCATCTAAAATCGTTAGTAAAATTTTAACAATTCAAAAAATAAAATTTAACATGGAGATATCTGACCGTGAGTATTCTCTTAGAAGTAATATCTCTTCAAATGAGCAGCATTCCAGTGTGAAGAAAGTGCCTTCCCGTCCATTGTTTCCAACTCATATGCTCCTTTTCCTGCAATATCACAAACTCTGTAGGGTCCTTCCCAGGTAGGACTTAGTTTGCCCGCATTGGTTGTCTTTGTAGATTGAAAGACCTTTTTAAGCATGAAGTCCCCAATTTTGAAGTATCTCAGGCGTGCTTTCCTGTTGTAATAACGCTCGATCACTTGTTTTTGTGCGACCATTCTTATTAACACAGCTTCTCTCCTACCTTCTAATAAATCTAAATTGACCCACATCTCTTCGTTATTGGACTCTTGTGTTTCTTGTGAGAATCTTGTACTTGGTTCTCCTATTTCTACTGGGATTAGTGCTTCAGCTCCATAAACCAAAGAGAAGGGCGTTTCACCTGTGCTCATTTTGGTTGTTGTGCGATATGCCCACAAAACTCCGGGTAACACATCAGGCCAATTTCCCTTTGATTCCTCTAGTCGCTTCTTTAAATTATTAATAATCACTTTGTTTGTTGATTCTGCTTGTCCATTACCCACTGGATGATAAGGTGTAGATGTAATCCTTTTTATTTGCCAACTTTTGAGAAACTCTGTGACTTGAGCTCCGATAAATTGAGGACCATTGTCACATACGATTTCCTTTGGTACACTGAATCGATAGATAATGTTACGCCAAATGAAGTCTTTGACCTCCTTTTCTCGCACCTATTTAAATGCTCCTGCCTCCACCCATTTAGTGAAATAATCAGTAAGTATGAGAAAAAACTTTACCTGTCTTTTTGCTTGAGGCAATGGTCCAACTATGTCCATTCCCGATTTCATAAATGGCCATGGTGCAATAATCGGATGTAATAATTCTGCTGGTCGGTGCATATTGTTACCATTTCTTTGATATTTATCGCATTTAGCCACGAAATTTTCCACTTCTTCTTCCATTTTGGGCCAGTAATACCCTGCCCTAATCAAGGTTCTTACCAGTAATCTTCCTCATGTGTGATTCCTGCAGTGCCCCTCATGTATTTCCCTTGTTACATACTCCGTCTGAGAAGGTCCGAGGCATCTTGCCAAGGGGCCACCAAATATTTTACGGTAAAGGTTGCCTTGTTTTAAGCAATAGCGAGTGGCCTTTTTTCGTAGTGCGTATGCTTTCTTTTTGTCATTAGGGACGGTACCATACTGTAAAAAAGCAACAATTTCATTTCTACAGTCCCAAGTTAAATTATTAAAATTTACCTCGTTCTTATCAAGTTCGAGAACTGAATGAAATATGAATGACTGAGGCGTTTGTATCATTTGCTACATCTGCTGCGGATGCAAGATTGGCTAAGGCATCTACTTCAACGTTTTCATCCCTTGGAATTTGGATGACCTTCCAAGTTTAAAACAGCTTTATCAATTCCCGTACCTTTTCAAAGTATTGTTGCATCCTTGTCTCCCTGGATATATAAGTCCCCAACATTTGATTAACTACCAACTGAGAATCACTTTTGATCACCACTTGACTTATACCAAGTTCTCGTGCCAATTCCAAACCTGCAATCACAACTTCATACTCTGCTTCATTATTAGTTATGGGATCATATTTAATAACCTGTCTAATAGTTTCGCCTGTAGCTGGTACTAAAATGATTCCTAATCCAGCACCTTTTACGTTAGATGAGCCATCAGTGAATAAAGTCCATGTTCCTAGATTAGCCCCATTAAGTACCCGAACTTCTTTTTCAGCTTCTAACTGTATCCCTTGGCTAAAATCAGTCACGAAATAAGCTAATATCTGGAATTTTATTGCTGTTCTAGGTAGGTATGTGATTTCATATTCACTGAGTTCTATGGAACATTTGGCTAACCTTCCTGACAATTCATGTTTATGCAATATACTACGTAAAGGGTACGTAGTTATCACAGCAATGGGATGACATTGAAAATATGGTCTTAACTTTCTAGATGCCATGATTAAAGCAAGTGCTAGTTTTTCCAGTTGTGGATATCGTGTCTCTGCATCTAATAAAGATTTACTAACATAATAAATATGAGATTGTTTACCCTGTTCTTCACAAACCAAAACCACACTTACCGCAACTTGTGAAACAGCAAGGTAGATGAAAAGTTTTTCCCCAGCTTTTGGCTTTGCTAGCAAAGGTGGATTTGATAATTAAGTCTTCAAATTTATAAGTGCCTGTTGACACCCTTCATCCCACTCAAAATGATATTGCTTTTTAAGTGCCGAGAAAAATTTAAAACATTTTTCCGATGATTTAGAAATAAATCTTCCCAAAGCTGCGATTCTTCCCCTCGGGCTTTGTACTTCTTCCTTGTTTGAAAGTGTATCGGGGATTTCTTCAATGGCCTTAATCTTTGTAGGATTTACTTCAATACCTCGGTTAGAGACAAGAAAACCTAAAAACTTACCCAATGCCACACCAAATGCACATTTTTCCGGATTCAACTTCAAATTGTATTTTCGCAAAATTCTAAAAGTTTCAGATATATGCGATATATGATCTTCTGTATGTTGAGTCTTAACTAGAATATCATCTATATATACCTCCATAGTCTTACCTAGATGTTCTTGAAACATTTCAGTGACTAACCTTTGATAAGTTGCTCCTGCATTCTTAAGACCAAAGGACATTACCTGATAACAATAAGTCCCCCTGTCTGTTATTAAAGAAGTTTTTTCCTCATCTTCTAGATCCATTTTGATTTGATTATAACCTGAGTAAGCGTCTAAAAAGCTTAATAGTTAATGCCCTGCGGTAGAATCAATTAACTGATCTATGTGTGGTAAAAGAAAAGAATTTTTTGGACAGGCTTTATTAAGATCTGTGTAGTCTACACAGACCCGCCACTTACCGTTATTCTTAGGAACCACGACAGTGTTATCCAACAAGTCAGGATATTTTACCTCATGAATTGAACCGATTTTCAACAATTTTTGAACTTCTTCTTGAATCACCTTATTCTTGAAAGTTCCTTGCTTTCTTTTCTTTTTCTTGATTGGAGGATACGAAGGATCTTTATTTAATTTGTGAGTTACAACCTCAGGCGGTATTCCTGTCATGTCAGAATGGATCCAAGCAAAACAATCTGCGTTAGCTTTTAAAAATTCAATTAACTTACGCTTTAACTCTGGGCTGAGGTTGGCTCCTATATACACTTTCCTCTCAGGCCAGTGTATAAATAAAACCACAGCCTCTAATACCTCAATGGTTGTTTTGATGTTGTCATTATCCTCTGGCTCTTGAATGGTATCAGGTCTTGAATCCATATCTATTTGCTCTTGTTCAATTGAGGTCGATGCCGTATCTTCCCCCTGAATTCTGTAATTGCTATTTATCTCCACCATTATCAGTTGAATTTGCAACGGAATTGATGTTTCTAGAAGTTTGTTGATCGCCTCTGATTTGACATATCCCCCAAGGTGATGGAAATTTAATAACTTGATGTAATGTTGATGGAACAACATCCATGTCGTGGATCCATGGCCTCCCCAAAATCATGTTATAAGTCATTTCCATATCTACGATTTGAAATTTGGTATATTTCACAACGCCTTCCGCGAATGTAGTAAGGATTGCTCCTCCTTTTGTTACGACACTAGAGTTGTCAAATCCTGTCAAAGTATGCACTTTTGGGATTAATTTATCCTTAGCTTGCATCTCACGCAATACTCGCATCAAAGTAATATTCACAGAACTGCCTGGATCAATCAAAACACATTTCATGTTAGTATCATATACAAGTAAAGATATTACCAGTGCGTCGTTATACAGAGCTAAGAGACCCTCAGCCCCATGGCATTGAATGTAATATTCTCTTCTTCTAGCACATGCCGCAACAGCTTTCCATGAGTGATTGATATCTTGGAGGTTTTATTAGCTGTGGTATATGAAATACCATTGATATCTTCTTCCCCTCTTATAACATTGACGGTTCTTTTGGGCGAGGGCAGTTTTGGAGGCTCTTGTCTGTTCTTCATATACGTTTGCTTACCTTTCTCACTAAATAGCTCAGTGAGATACCCTTGCTTTAATAAATGATCAACCTCACCTTGCAAAAATCTGCAATCTGCGATTTTATGCCCGTGGTTATTGTGAAATTCGCACCAATGATTAGGGTTTCGTCTGTTTGGGTTTGATCTCATCTCCTTGGACCATCACACCTTATCTCCCATGCTCCTTAAAATAGCAACGAGTTCAGAGGTGGTGACGTTAAAATTGTAACCACTAAACCTTGCTTTTAAACTTCCCTCATTGTCATGTGGTCCACGCGAGTTCCGATCATGTCTGAACCTTGATGAGGAGCCTGATTTCCTGCTTCTCGATTTGTGATCGTACCTTTTATTATCTTGACTTGACTGTAAGTCCTTCCTCGCAGGTCCCATATAAGGCTCGTACCTGTTTTTACCAGATCTTTTTTTATTTTCCATACGTCTTGAACTTACTTTTTCTTCTGTTTTATGTCGTAAAATGATATCTTCTTCAATCCTCATCTTTGTACTGTATCTATTGTATACATCATTCCACGTTGTTGTTAGGAATTCACGAAGACTTTCTTTGAGTCGCCTCGTGGCTTCTGAACTCTTCTCATTCAAATTGCCGGCGAAAGCAATGGCCGCCCAATTGTCAGGTACTCGTGGTAGCGTCATTCTTTCCCGTTAAAATCTATCTACGAATTCTCTAAGCAATTTTGAATCACCTTACTTGATTTTGAAGATGTCTTACATTCTCTTTTCAACTTTTTGAGCTCCCGAGTGTGCTTTAATAAATAGATCTGCAAGCTCAGCAAACGAATTTATAGAATTTTCAGGTAAAAGAGAATACCATTTTAAGGCCCCTTTAGTGAGTGTTTCACCAAATTTTTTGACTAGAACTGATTCAATCTCCTGCTTAGTCAGATCGTTGCCTTTGAATGCGGTAACGTGATCTCGTGGGTTTGATGTACCATCGTATTTTGGAATGTCATGCATCTTAAACTTCTTTGGAATTGGGAGGGGCGACACTTGGATTCCATGGTTGTTGAGAATATTTATCTATATCTACCCCCTTGATCACAGGTGGTACTCCGGGTATTTGTTCTATGCGCTCATTTTGCTCCTTAAGCTGTTTCTGCAAAGTTAGTACAAGATTTTTTAAATCAGTATTAATTGGATTACCTGGGTCTCCCTCCTGTGTTTCACTAGGGGTTCCACCACTACCGGAATTAATTAATCCAGAATGAGGATTTTTCAAAGTATTGTTGTTTGGAGTAGGTGTGGGTGGAGTAGCAGGCAATTGGCTAACAAAAGCCTGTAGAACTTTATTGACTTGCGAGACAATAAGTTTTTGTAGGGCATCATTCATAGCCTCTTCATTCGCGAACTGACCACGTTCTTCTGTGTGAGACCCATCAGGAGTGCCCTCACGAGATTGACGTGGTGAGCCATGAGGGGTTGGATCTTGATTATCGTTATTCTGAGGATCTCCCTGATTTTGCTGGTTGATTTGATTTTCTTGAGTGTTGTCGTTGTTGTTCGACATAGTTGATTCTATACAGAAAATTAAGTTGAAATATTATTGATTATCAGTTTTCCGGTAACAGAACCAATTTGTATAATAAAAAAATAGGTTTCTTGGCAAAGCTTGAATTTAGAAGAATCGGGTTACTGATAATCGAAAAAAAAAATTTAAATAAAGAGATTTGGAAATGATATCAACAGAAAGCAAGAAAATTAAGATATATTGCAATGTTAACTCGTGTCATAACTGATTACATATTCATCCTTTTATAGGTACCTTTGAATATCTCTAGGAACGTACGTTATGCCTAAGCCATAATGAGGCTATTATAAGCATTTAATAATATTAAATGTTGCGTTATATAATCATTGTATTGAATGCATATATTCTTTAACGGCTTCCATGTTTAATGCTGTATTTCCCCCTTTTTCTTTAACCAGATTCATTCTTCTCATCGCTCGTGTGTAAATAAGTTTAAATAGGGACGAGGCGTTGAATCTCTCGTCTCATGCCTCTTCCTTCTCGTAGCTGTTCGCAATCCTTGAACCGTGGCTGATCATAATTTATTAACCATTCCACGTGTCATGCCACGTCAGTATGTATATGAATACTATTTTTCCCCAATACACAAAGTAGCTTTAAAAGGAGCATTATAGCAAATAATTTGAATAGTCGAGAAGAGATATTATGCAGCAGTGATTGGGGAAATCCGGAGCATATTTCTGGTGTTCTTACAGTGAGAAACACGAAGCGCAACCACAGTTTATTCGCATTCAAGGTATTAATGCGTTCTTTTATTATTATCATTTTATTCTTGGGACATAAACATTGTTACACATGAATAGTTTATTGAATATTGAGCGTAATTTGTGATATTGGGATATAGAAAATTGCCTTTAATTCATCAGCAAAGGCGTAGATAATTAAGATTTAGTCTTAAATATAAAATTAGGAGAAATTGAGATTTGTCCCATCAATTACCATCAAGATTGAAACTTGACCACAGATTTGGACTTACGAATTATGGGTGACATGGGAATATGATTTGTTCTGGGATTTTGCATGTTGACCGAGAGTCGATTATGATTTGACTATTTCAAAAAATTTTGAAATGCCCCGACTAGCATAATTAATATCATTAGTTAATTTTGCATAGATTGATTCCATTTGGTTGATGTTTCGGATGTCGCAAGGTTGGAGGAGTTGCCATTAGCGACGTAAGTAAGACTTTAAACTTTGATGCTTGCTTTTCTAAAATCCATTTTGAAAATGTGTTTTCTTTGTCTGGTCCATATGTTGGGACAAGCGTACGCTTGGAAGAATTGATAGTCTCTAGCCGCAAATGTATTATTTTATGAAAAATACAAAAAAGAAATTACTTTATAAGTTGTTTGACGGCGTGATACGGCTATGAACCATGATGTTGAGTTTGATAGTTTTATATGGCTGTCAGACTTGGTGTTGAGTTTGATACGGCTGTGAGCCATGATGTTAGAGTATTGCGTATGCCTTTGTACATCATCCAATAATTGTGTATGCTTCTCATATATATATATATATATATATATATATATATATATATTGGGCATTGTGTATGCTTCAGTGAGCATTGTGTATGCTCCGTTACATATTTGAGGCATTGTGGTACTGCTGTGGACTTATAGAGGTGTTGGTTAATTTCTTTCACTGCAGTTATAATAAGTCCTTAGTGTGTAGCGGGTTGAGATATGTGTGTTCTTATCAGTTAATTGTTATTAATTATGTTGATACATATATATTGTGTTATTGAATAATTATTGTGTTTAGTATATTGTTCTTGTTTTGGTATGGTTGTATTTTCTAATATTTATTCCAGAAATATTTAAAGTGGCAGGTCGAGGATCATACTGAGTTATATTTACATATAACTCACTCCTTACTACATCTCTATGCAGGTACCGTTGCGGGATATAGAGCTAGTAGCTGACGAGTTCGCTAGAGTGGATCCAGTTATTAAGCTAAGCCACCGCATTGTTTATGGAAGCTTCCAAAAGAGTTTTTTTTTTACATTTATTCATACGATGACTTTTGTAATTCTTTTACATGCTCCATGATCTAGTCTAAGATTTGGGCTAGAGTTTTGTTCCTCCATTTTGGTAGTTATTATTCATAAATATTTATGGAATAATTTAGATCATTAATTATTTGTATTTAGTTATCGAATTATTGGAACTTACATTTATTTTGGTTGAGTTTTGGATAACTGCTATGTATATAGTGTAAGTTGGTTCACCTGGCAGGTAATATTAGCTGGGTGTTAGTCATAAACGAGGCATAAGGAAAACAACAGACGATAGTCGTACTTACCCGAAAAGCAAGACCAATCATGTTTTTCGATAGTGTGCTGTCGTTTATCATCTCGAGGGTCGTACCCTCAATCTCAGAATAGAGAGGACCGAGGGCAGGGACAATTTCCTCGGTATTAATAAGAAGGTTATGATCCATTGGGATCACAATAGTTCTGGAGCCTCACTTCAAGTTCGATAAGTCCCTTATCGATCATCCTTAACTCGTCAAGGTCCATATTAGAGTCGGATACAACGTCCTCCTCGGCAACAACTTTCTCTCTATCAATATCTGCAGGGGGGAATTCACTGTGACCCCAGAAGACGAGGGATCTTCTTGCTGTGGAGGCGCAAGGACGTCATTATGCAGATCGTCTCGACCACGCCTTCCATGGGACACACTGATGCATTCATGGTTGTTCTAAGTGCAGGACCACGAGACATACCTCGGAACTCTCTCTCTCTCTCTCTCTCTCTCTGATTTCCATCCATAAGACAACATAAAAAGCAACTCTAAAACAGTCCAGCAAATACAACAGGTGATAAGGAAACTGCAGTTAAGCTATGGAAACTAGAAATCCACACAAAGGGTGACAAGCTAGTTGTCACGACCCTTAACCCGGACTCGATCATGATGGTGCCTCTCGTGAAGACAAGGCCAGCCGACACTTATTCATTTCAGTTTTAAGCAGTTAACAATGAGAATTACGTCTAAAACATGATAAATAATCCAACATTTAAGCAGTCAACAGTACAAATATTCAAAAGAATTATGGGTTGTTCTGGACTGTTTTAGAGTCTATACATTATTACAAATATCTATACCAGGGTGTCACTAGTCATGAGTATCTATCAATCCTAACACAAGTCTGAAAAGTCTATAAGCTATTACAAATGTTTGATACAGAGGTGGAAATGAGATAAAGGGGGAGAAATATGGGACTGCGGACGCCAAACAACTATCTCGTAGGCTCCGAAATCTGCCGGGAGGTCTCAACTCGCGCTAGCAGGATCAGCAACGCCTGAATCTGCACAAGGGGTGCAGGGAGTAAAGTGAGTACTCCAACTCAGTTAGTAATAATCATAAATAAATATTGAAAGCAAATAGTCACGTAAGGCACATTGCAGGCTATAGTGAAGCAGTACACATATGTAGAAAATCATTTCAGTTCAGTTTAAACTTCAAAAAAGTCTTTTTATCAATTAAGCAAGCAAAAGATAGGCAACAAGAAAGATAAACACATAAGAGATTTCCCCTAGGGCACAATGTCAATAAATCCGTCCCTCGGGCAATATCTCAGAAAATAATACCAGCCCCTTGGGCTATAACTCTCATCACTATGGGTACTCGCCCTCACTGGGGGTGTGCAAACTCCTGGAGGGGCCCCTTACGGCCCAAACGCAATATCAAGCCATCTCGTGCCATTATCACTAGGCTCTCGGCCTTATATCAACAATCCACCTCATGGCGTACATATCTCAGGCCCTCGGCCTTATAATCATAATCAAATGTTTCCTCACAACATAGGCTCTCGGCCTTACTCATTCAAAATAATCCTTACAAGCCACTTGGGCAATAGTAAAACATGGTTCTCAGCCCACAATATCGTTTAAAGATCACTTATGTGTTAAAAACAGAGTAAACATGGCTTAGTTATGAAAACAAGGTAATATAGCTTGATTGAGTTCAAGTATAAAGTCAAAATAGTGAGGAAATATCAATAAAAATCCCCTAAGGGTTCAAATAATTGTCACGAGGCCCAAATATGGCATTCAGCCCAAAATATGATGTTCACAAATAGATTTCAGTCAAATATGCGGTAAAATAGTCATTTGAGACGGGCTAAGTCACAAATCACCAACAATGCACGACCCCACGCTCGTCATCAAGCGTGTGAGTCACCTCAATATAGCACAACGATGTGCAATCCGAAATTTCATACCCTCAAGACAATATTTACAATTATTACTCACCTCAATTCGGTTAAATCTCTAGCCCGCGGTGTCTTTGCCCCTCAAATCGGCCTCCACTCGCGTCGAATCTATCCATATCAGAATCACGACATCAAAATATTCTAAGAGATCGAAGCCCAAGCGAAAATAATCAATTTATAGCATAAATCCCAAAATTATCAGAACCCAACCCCTGGGCCCACGTCTCAGGATTCGATAAAATTTGCATCAATGGATTCCTTATCTCCCCACGAGTTCATACATATCAAAAGTTCTGAAATCTGACCACCAATGGTCCTCTAAATCCTCAATCAAAGGTCTAAGTTTCTAAGCCCTAGTTTTCCCCCAAATTTAACCCTTGAATTCCATTAATTATAGCTCTAATCCGTGAAATTATACCATAGGAACATGTTTTAGGTCCAAAATTCTTACCTCAATGAAGTCTCCTTGAATTCCCTCTTCAAAATCGTCCAAAACTCCAAAAATCGCGTTTAAAAATTGTGAAACCCTCTAAAATTCGCGAAGGAAATAGCTTATACATTCTGACCCAGGCATTTCTGCATCTGCGATCATTCCACCGCATCTGCGGTACCGCTTCTGCTGTCTAGACCACTGCATCTGCGGTCCTCACTTAAGTTCCCATTTCCCGCATCTGCGATCCCATGTCCGCACCTGCGATGGTCCTCCAACCGCATCTGCGGTTTATGCCTCCCTAGATCCTTTTCACTTCTGCGGCTCCTCCCTTGCATCTGCGACATCGCACCTGCGGTCCCCAATCCGCAGGTGCGGAAATGCCAGAAGCAAAAAAATCTGCAGCTTCAGAAAAATCTCAAACTCTCTGTCAACCATCTGAAATCACCCCGAGGCCCCCGGAACCTCAACCAAAAGCACAAACACAACCCATAACCTTATTCAAACTTGTACCTATCTTCAAAACACCTCAAACAACATCGAATCAACCAAAACACATCGGATTCAAGCCTAAGTTTCCAAAATCTTCCGAATTCCGCTTTTGATCAAAAACCTAAACAAACCATGTCCGAATGACCTGAAATTTTGAAGGCACATCCCAAATGACACAATGGAACTACTGAAACTCTCAGAATTCCATTCCAAACCCTATATCAAAATCTCACCCACCAACCGGAAATTGCCAAAATGCCAACTTCGCCAATTCAAGCCTAAATCTACTCATAACCTCCAAAACTCATTCTGATCACGCTCCTAAGTCCCAAATCACCTCCCGAAGCTATCCAAACCATCAGAACTCACATCCGAGTCCTTTAACACATAAGTCAATATCCAATTGACGTTTTCAACTTAAGCTCTAAAAAGAGACTAAGTGTCTCAAACCTTACCAAATCCTTTTCGAACCCAAGCCAACCAACCCGATCACATATAGAACCAATAGAAAAAGCAATAAGAAGCAGAAATGGAGAAAACAGAGTGGTAACTCATGTGACGACTGGCCGGGTCGTCACACTCGTCTATAATAATTTGGACAATATGGGTAGTGTATAGGTCAAAATCTGCCCTAAGGGAATTTAGCATAAAATGGAATTAAGGAAAATAATGTGGCTGAGGTCGACTAATAAACAGTAGGACTCGTAGCCGGGCAGTTAACGATGTTCGAGGTCAAGCACCAAGAACAGATACTAACGACTAGTTTTTGTAATAGGATATTTAAGAGAATATTCCATTGAATATTCTCTGTACTTGTACTATTAGGGTTGATATGTAATTTTTATTTGATAAGAACACTTTTTAAGAAGAAGACTCTCTCTCTAGAAAAGTTACAAACACTACCTTTTTATGAAGATTCTACCATCCATTATTCCATACTTTCCCATTAGATCCGAGAATAGTCCAATATTCTAGGATTTGACTATCATTCATCATTGTCAGAAGAAGAATCATCCACCTCATTCAATATTGGGTGAATCATTCTCCTTATTTACACTAATTTCATTATTTCTATTTATTGGTCAGTGTTCCTCTATTATTGCTCAAATTTTTTGGAATATTAAATGCGTAATGTATTTAATTCCCCACCAGCACTATCTTATGTTACATGTGCTAACTAGTTCTAACTCTAGAAATATTATCATTGACTAGGTTTAACCCCTTATTACATAAAATTAATTAGTTTGATCGAAGCTTTACACTTTTTAGTCAAAAAATTTGGCGTCGTCTGTGGGGATTTTCTAGTTATGTTTTTAATTTTCTCTAGATCTATAACCAGCACGGGTTGCTAACAAAAAAACGCAGAACAAAACTTTTTTTTCCTGGTACACACATATCTGACATGGCAGGTAATGGAGAAAAAATAATGAGGGTAGTGGCCAACCTCACCACCAATCTCTTAAACACCGTCAATGAGGTTTATGAGACAGATGGAGAGGACATAACGCCTAATTTCTCCCCCAGGCGAGGTGGATCGCCCTTCTCTCACGGTAATATCGCAATGTCCCACGATAAAAGAGCTTCCACGTCCACAATGGAAGAGACACCACCAGCAATGAAAAATCTCGTTCAGAATTGGCTAGTTAACACACTAACAAACATCTTCAACAAGTCCACCCAAGAGACAATCAGAGAAATTGTAGGGACTTGCATTACAACGACAACGGTCGAGTAGCATGTCCCTTTCCCTCCAGTTACAGGTATTACTCACATTGTTATTAATTACAGGTGACGACACCCTCACAACCATTTTGAGAAAGATAGAGAAAATGGAAAACGAGAATAATGTGCTTTGGGACCAAATGAGAGAGCACCAAGAAAGAGTCGACAAAATACTAGGTGCCCCGAAACTCTTGCCAAAAAAGAGATGCTGGTCGGTTTGTCGAACAACCATATAGTGATAACACTCTGTATGTCATACCAAAGACCTTTAAAATACCTCACTATCTGAAAATATATGATGGTACAACCGATCTCGAACATCATCTGTCTCACTATGTCACTGCTATAAAAGGCAATAACCTCGCTAAGGAATAAGTATCCTCCATCTTGTTGAAAAAGTTCGGCGAGACCCTCACATGAGGAGCATTAAACAATATATTTGCCATCAAACAATTGCCCGGAGAAGGATTGAGGGATATACTCGCTCGATTCAACCGAGTAAGGATGACTTTACCAAATGTATCGGAAGGAATGGATGTCGAATCTTCCAAAATGGCCTGAGCAGGAATGGCTCAAAGGCGACCAGAAAGTTATTAAGTCAGATTATAAAATATCCTCCAACCACTTGGGATGAAATACATAACGCCTACTATGCTGAGGTCCGTGCGGATGAGGGCCATCTAAATGGGCTAACTCATTAGTTAACGCGGTATAGGCCGAGCCCAGGTAGGATCTAAGAAATGATGTCAGGAGAGATCTTGCAGGTCCACGACCTAACCTAGAATGACATTGGCTGTATATCAGAAGCGCCATCGTGCCCCCCTCCCGCCATGAAAAGGGCCCATCTAGACCAACGACAGGGACTTACCGAAATAAGAGAGGTATGCCCCCTTTATTATTTGCTCACAATTTTTGTGTGTCACCCTCAGAAATAGTCTACGCATTAGAGAAACTCGGATCAAAAGTAAAGTGGAAACAAAAGATGAGGTCAGATCCAAGCAACAGAAAGTCAGACACCCTCTGAATGTTCCACCAAGAGCGAGGTCACAAAACTGAGGACTGCATCGCCCTAAGGCAAGAGGTCGTAAACATGCTTCGCCAAGGACACCTCAAAGAATTGCTGAGCAACTGGGGGAGTACAAACTTTGCCCGAGGATGTGAACAACACGAGGGACCGTCGAAACCACCCTTACTGACATACACCATTCAAATGATCATCGGGGGTGGTGGCAACACTTTAATCAACAACTTAAAGTTCACCACCACCCACAAGCTCAAACGGTCGATCACTCACGAATGGTATGACGAACTCGAAGAAAGTACTATCTTTGATAAGTCCGATACCCACAGTTTGGTTTTACCTTATTATGACGGCCTTGTTATCACTATGCGAATATTAGATATAGATGTGAGACGCATTATGGTGGATGATGGGAGCAGCGCGTGCATTATCCACCCCCGAGTACTTGCACAAATGAAACTCGAGGACAAGCTAGTGTCACGTTACATCACACTAACATGTTTTGACAATGCAGTTGAACGAATAGATGGAGAAATCACACTCCCCGTTAGGGGTGGACGTGGGGTATTTCGGTACGGTATTTAAAAATTACGGTTCAGTATATCGGTATATCAATTGTGTATACCAAATACCATACCAAATTAATTCGGTACGGTTCAGTATTTTCTTGTTTGGTTTGGTATGGTTTCGTTTTTGTTTTGGTATCATTATTAACAAAGAAGTAAACCTTCAAATGGTGAATGTTTTGCTTATAAATCTTGATTTGGTGACTAGCGTAGCCAAGCTCTTCATTTTTTCTGGTACTCTCCTAGAATAGACGAAAATGATGTGTAACTTGCTTTTAAATCAATTGAGAAACCACAGAAGAAGCTTATGAGCCCTATTTTGGAGTGCCAGGTGAAATTAAGCATCATAGAAGCTTCTTGGATTTGATAATTTGGATAATTTTTGGTTTACTTGGTGGAGTAAAGTAAACTGGAAAAACATATATTCATGTATCTAGTATTTATAATATATATTCTTGCATAAATAATATCATGTATTTAATTAATTGTTAAAGAAAAATTCCTTCTTTAACAAGACTACATAAAAATATTTCAAAATTTACACCTCTCTAGTCATTTGTTTAGCTACATATTACATAGGCCCAGTATACACCTACCTCCTGCTCTTTGTATAATTGTCAAGCCTAAAGATTAAAATTACATTGATGGATTGAAAAGGTGAAACTAGAGTCCTTAGTTGGGTTGGACTTGGGATTAATCTTACTAGCTAAGACCTAGGAGTAACAAGTTGGATTTGGGCTGGCGAAATGAAAAATTGGACTGGGAAGTGGTGGAAGACTTTTGGTATTTCGGTATACCGAAGTATCGAAAGTTCAATACCGAAGACCGTACTGAAATACCGAAAATGTAATACCGAATTAGACCGAAATATCAAAAAAACCAAAATCAAAATACCGAATTGATTCATTCCAGTTCGGAATTCAATTTTTCGGATTTTATGCCCACCCCTATTCCCTGTCTTGGCCGGCATCGTCACTTTGGAAACCACATTCCACATCATGGACCAGGACATGATGTACAACGCCATAATAGGCCGACCCTAAATAAAAGCCATGAAGGGCATCCCCTCCAACTTGTACCAAGTTATCAAATTTCCAACCCATAGGGGATATTCAGCATACAATGAGAACAACGCACATCTCGAGAATGATACCGTACCGACCTATATTATATAACCACCCAATAAATGAAGGGCACTGCAAAAGAGGCTTAGCAATTAATAGGGCCGAGGTCGAGTTGCGATGAAAGAGAAGACGTCATCAAAGATCTCGAAATAGTAGAAGCCGCGGAATAAACCATAGAAGACCTCGACCCCATCCAAATTGATGACAACGAACACAATAAGAAAGCCTACATTGGCTGCAAGCTTCAAAAACTAGGCAAATTCTATCAATTCTTGACTGCTAATGTGGACTTGTTTGCTTTTGCCATGCAAATATACCAGGTATCTTAAAGGAAATCGCTACACATAACGTCGACCCATTCCAACCCCCGGTGAGGCAGGTTAGGTGGAAGTTCAATTCCTCAATAAATGATGCAGTGTGCGAGGAGGTCAAAATATTATTGGAAAATGGCTCCATAAGGGAGTCAAAATAACCCTAATTAGTCGCCAATGTGGTCATGGTGAAAAAGAAAAAGGGAAAGTGGTGAATGTGCGTAGACTTTACAAATTTAAATAAAGCAAGCCCCAAAGATTCATTCTCATTACCTCATATCGACTAGCTCATTGATGCAACAACCGGGCATGGATTTCTAAGTTTCTTAGACGCCTACTTAGGCTACAATCAGATCCTCGTGGAAGAAGAGGATCAGGACAAAACCACCTTCATCACCCATCAAGGAGCATACTGTTACCGAGTTATGCCTTTCATACTGAAAAACATAGGGGAAACATACCAAAGGTTGGTGACTAAAAATTTCAAGGATCAACCCGGCAAGACTATGTAAGTCTATATAGACGACATGTTGGTCAAGTCCAAAAGGAGAGAAGATCAAATTGGTCACTTGAAAGAAGCCTTCGCTATTCTAGGCGATATAGAATGAAACTAAACCCCGAAAAGTGTGCATTCGATGTGACCTCAAGAAAATTCATAGGGTTTCTAGTGTCACAACAAGGCATTGAGGTCAACCCCAAACAAATCAAAGCCATAGAAGGAATACCAGATTATTTAACCACCAAAAAATAGGTTTAGAGGATGACTGGCCGTATCGCCGCACTGTCAAGATTCATCTCATGATCATCCGACAGATGCCATAAGTTCTTCGGCATACTCAAAAAGGATAACGGCCTCCAGTGGACCTCCGACTACGTCCAAGCCCTGAAAGAGTTAAAGGCTTAGTTGTCAGCAACACCTCGCTTTCCAAATTGGAACCCAAAGAGCGCCTCATCATCTACCTTGTTGTATTCGAAGTAGATGTGAGTGTGGTCCTTGTCCGAGAAGGTAAAGATACGCAATCTCCTATATAATACATTAGAAAAACATTAGTCAACTCCTAGATGAGGTATCCCTCCCTTAAAATATTGGCCCTGGCTTTGGTCATAGCTTCACGAAAGCTTTGACCCTATTTCTAGTGCCACCATATCTCGGTTGTCAAAAGTTTCCCCTTGAGAAGTATTTTGCATAAGCTCGAGCTATCGGGCAGGTAGCCAAATGGTCCATAGAATTAAGTGAGCATGATATCACATATCAACCGTGAACGACGATAAAGTCACAAATCCTTGCCGATATCTTCCCCGACTTCAGCACAAAAATAATGCCCGAAGTCAAAAAAGAAGCCACCCACGCTTCTCCACAAACACAAGATCTATGGATTTTGTACACCGACGGTGCTTCTAACTCATCAAGGTCCGCACTGGACTTGTACTCGAAGTCCCGATAGGAAAAGTGATTCGCCAGTCCATAAGGTGCCCAACCATGACTAGCAACGAGGTCGAGTATGATGCCGTGATTGCACAATTAAGGCTAGCGCTCAAGTACGGGGTGAGACAGGTCAAACTACGCTGCAATTCTCAACTTGTCATCAACCAAGTCACAAGGACTTTCCAAATAAAAGAGCAAAGGATACAAAAATATCAGGCCGAGATCTATAAATTGCTTCCTGACTTCAATCATTGTCAGCTTGATTAGATCCCTCGAGCATAAAACATCAAAGCGGACGGCCTCGCCAAATCAGCAGCAGCCACCAAAAACATAACCGGAGAAAGAGACATGGTCTCCCTTCTCCACTCATTGATAGATAAAATTGAGGTAAGGACCATAAATCTAACTTGATACTGGCGCAACCATATTGTTACATACTTGCAGTATGGCATACTCCCATATGATAAAAAAGAGTCCAAGAAGCTTCGGATGCAAGAAGCCAGATACAACATCATTTATAACGACCTATACAAGAGGACGTACGGTGGTCCCTTGAGCTAGCTGATAAATCTCACGAACCATCTCCTTCCTTTCTAGCTGTATGTCTGTCAAGGTGCCCATAGATTATGGCTAAGAGCATCTGCTGCAGCATTTGCTTTCTCTGGATGGTATAGAATATCAACATAAAAATCCTTTAGTAACTCTAGCCACCGTCTCTGTTATAAATTCAGCTCTTTCTGCTTAAAGATATATTGGAGACTCTTATGATCTGTATAAATATCAATATGAACACTATATAAATAATGCCTCCATATCTTCAAGGCATGAATCACTGCTAATAACTCCAGATCATGAGTAGGCCATATCTCTCCGTTCTTCTGCTTTGTCGAGCACTTGCTTTTTGCTTTCATCGTTCCTCGGCCTGCTCTCATGGGAATATCTCAAACTGGGATCTCCGACTTCGACTGGTATTACCATATCCGTCCCATAGACTAATGATTAGGGCATTTCTCATATGCTCGTCTTTGAGGTTGTTCGGTAGGCCCAAAACACTTCTGGTAATAACTCTGGCCATAGTCCCTTGGCTTCCTCAAGATTTTTCTTCATGATGTTCAATATTAATTTGTTGGAGGATTCTACTTTCCCATTGCCCACGGGGTGGTACAGTGTTGAGAGTATTTTTTTGATATGGCACTTCTCAAAAAATTCGGCGATCTTTTCTCCTGTAAATTGAGGTCCGTTGTCACAATTGATCATTTTAGGAGCGCCGAAAGTGGCACACAATGTTTTTCCATATAAAGGCAATTATTTCTTGTTCGTGTATCTGGGTGAATGCTCCTGTTTCCACCCATTTAGAAAAAATCAAAAGGAATCATACATTACCTCAAGGAAGGGGACGATGATGTCCATTCCCCATTTGATGAACGACCAAGGGGAAGTACTGAGTGGAGGTGCTAGCCCACTTGGTGGATCATTGAGGCATATTTTTGGCATTGCTCAAAATTTTTCATGAAGTCTGCGGTTTCTTTTTTCATGGTGGGCCAATAGTAACCTACCCATATGAGACATCTGACCAGAGCTCGATTGCCGGAATGAGCTCCGTAGTGGCCTTCATGGACATCTTCAAGGACGCACCGTGTTGGATTTGGGCCTTAGAATTTTGCGCCTTGGAGTCCGTTTGGCTAATTTTAGAGATAGTGGAGTTTATGTTCGAGAAGTTGTTGAGTCCTCTATCATAGAAGAGGTAAAGAGACACCAATATGAGGACCCTATTCTGGAACAATATAGAGATATATCTCTTCAAAAGGAAAAGACCCCATTCAAGGTTACACCTGACGGAGTGCTACGGTATGGAGGCAGATTGTGTGTACCGGATGTTGCAGGGCTATGATGGCAGGTTATGGGAGAGGCACACTCTTCCTGTTATTCTATTCATCCAGGGTCAACGAAGATGTATCATGACCTCAGATGCTTATATTGGTGGGATGACATGAAAAAGGACATAGTGGGGTTTGTTGCTCAGTGCCCGAATTGTCAACAGGTTAAGGTCAAGCATTAGAAGCCTGGTGGATTATTGCAGGAGATACGGATCCCAACTTGGAAATGGGAAGTGATTAATATGGACTTCATTACAGGCTTACCTTGCACTCAACAGAAGTATGACTCTATATGGGTTATTGTGGATAGGCTGACAAAATTAGCCCATTTTCTTCCGGTCAAGACTACTTATTCAACTGAAGACTATGCGAGGTTATAAATCAGGGAGGTAGCTAGACTTCATGGGGTTCCCACATCTATTATATCGGACAGAGGAGCTCAATTTACAGCTAACTTTTGGAGATCGTTCCAGGAGGGATTGGGGACACAAGTGAGTCTTAGCACAACATTTCAACCTCAGACTGATAGACAGGCTGAGCGTACTATTCTGATGCTAGAAGATCTGTTGCAAGCCTGTATTATTGACTTTACAGGTAGCTAGGATGATCATTTGCCACTTATTGAGTTTGCTTATAATTATAGCTATCATTCTAGTATTCATATAGCACCATACGAGGCCTTATATGGGAGGAAGTGCAGGTCACCTATCGGTTGGTTCGATGTGGGCGAGACTAAGTTAATAGGCACATATATGATTTAGAAAGTTGTTGATAGGGGTAAAGCTTATTCAGGAGAGATTATTGATAGCCCAGAGTCGATAGAAGTCATATACAGATAATCGATGTCGAGACTTAGAGTTTCAGATTAGTGATTAGGTGTTCCTGAAGGTATCACCCATGAAGGGGGTGATGATATTCGGCAAGAAGGGGAAGCGCAACCCAAGATATATTGGGCCTTATCAAATTATTCGTAGGGTAGGCAAGGTTGCCTATGAGTTGGACTTACCATCTGATTTGGAAGTAGTACATCCAGTCTTTCATATATCAATGTTGCGTAAATATATTGGTGACCCTTCTAGAGTATTCCCTGTAGATGACGTCCAGGTAACAAAGGAGTTGTCTTATGAGAGAGCCCCATAGCTATAATTGATCACTAGGTAAGGAGGTTACGTACTAAGAATGTGTCTTCTGTCAAAGTATTATAGAGAAATAATAATAGGGAAGAGGTGACTTGGGAAGCAGAAGACGAAATAAAGAATAAGTATCCTTACTTGTTCCCTATGGCTGCAGGTAATTTAATTCCTTACTTGATTATATTGATTGGTAAATGAGACTATATGATATTGTGGACCCGTGGGGCAACAGTGGGTTACTGAATGCAGATTGGTAAGTATAGCTATAGAACATACTGCCAAAAATTTTATAAGACTCTATAGACTAACTAGTTTAACATTCGAGGGCGAATATTCTTAAGGGGGAAGGATGTTATATCCCGTACTTCTGTACATCGGATAATTCATAAGTTAACCGATATAATCTCTGAGGACAAGATTATTTTAAGGTTATAAGTAATTATGTGATTCTCAACAAGTGTAGGTAAATGACGCGAAGTTTATACTTGTACCTTCGGGCTATGGTTCGAACCGCTCGCATCGGAGAATTGGTCTATCCAAGTACGAAATAAAGAGATTGGTATAGAAAAGAATAAGGTCCCGAAATAATTTTGGACTTAACGAGTGTGACAGTGATTGGGAATAATATTTGGTATATGTATAAAGTTGCTATGGACTAGAGTTATACCACATGATTATGATAATGAGTATATGAGATGTGGTTAAAGTGGTCCATATTTAAGTGAATTGAGATCAAGAAATTAAGTGTGGGTATAATTAAATAAATGTGGAAATAAAGTATAGATGTAGTAGAGTGGTCATTTAATAAGTGAATTATTTTAGATTTGTTGGATAACAATTAGTGGATGAAACAAAGTGAGTCATGGACATGTGGCATTATAAGGGACATGTTTTCATTTACTTTAAGTTAGTGGTGGCACATTTGAGATAAATATTAATAAATAGACCAAGAGGGCAATGTGTATAGGAGACAATCAATTGAAATCTCTTATTTTAATGCATTAACAGTTCTTGTAAAGAGATATATGTATATATACTTTGATGGCAACAACGTTGTATCCTTTTAATAAGGCTGCAAAGTTTATCTTTCCAAAAGTATAGAAACAACAATTTTCACTCCAAAATATAGTAGCAACGTTGTCCAATTTAAGCTCAATCCAAGTTCAGGGAGTGGTTACATCCAGTATGTCCCCCCTTATTCCCGACATGCTATGGTACCCATAGTGATTCTTCCATTGAGTTGAGGATTCTAACATCAGTGTTTTTGAATCCAGCAAGTAGAGATTAGTTCATTGTGAAGTAAGGTATGTTCATGTCTTAATCCTTGTACTAAGTAATTCTAGAAGATGATTATGTGTTAAAAATGAAGAAGATCTTGATAATTAGAGTTGTACTTGCTTATATGAAATTATTGAGACATGAATTAGATTTTGTGAAATTATGAGGAGAATTATTGTGAAATGTTCTTATGGATAAGACATTCATAAGGTTGTTGGTGATGTTGTTGTGATTTGGAATTGATTTAGAGTTTGCATGGGGTGAATTATTCAGAAGAGATGCTGCCCGAATTTCGTTAAGTCATTTATTAATCAAATCGGAGGTAGGAAAGATATAGTTGGGACTGAATTATATATATATATATATATATTGTTACAGATTCATGAGTTCAGGAAGCCGACGTTAAGTTTAAAAAGCGACAATGTATGTAAAGTTACCCCTTCCTTCTTTTTTGGCATGAAATACATAAAATGAGCGGATGATGAATGTATGTAATTCCATTGAATTCTAGTTCTCAGTGGTACTTGACATGATAGTTGTCTTTGATTCTCTAGTGTTGGTTCATTCTAATTATTCTATTGAGTCTCAGATGATGATTTAACTTATGTATGATTACTCCTGATATTCTATTCGCGCATAACGTTATTACATCATTTCACTGAGTCCTAGGCTGGGTATGTATTCGTGCACAGTTTCATTGCACAGTTTCATTCACCGAGTCCCATAATGGGTCGGGTACGGTATATTGTATAGATATGCATGGCTCTCATCTCACAAGGCACAGGTGCATTAGTATCTTTGATTATCATACTTGTCTCCTGTCATCTTTTACTCAGTTATGATCTTCTTTATTATACTTCATGCTTTATATACTCGGTACATTTTTCGTACTGACCCCCCTTTCTTCGGGGACTGCGTTTCATGCCCGCAGGTACAGATGCTCAGTTTGGTGATCCTCCAGCCTAGGACTTCTACTCAACCGTTTGGAGAGCTCCATTGTTTCGGAGCCTGAGTCATTTTAGTACAGATCCTCTAATATAGACTTATGCATATCTAGGGTTACGACAGGGCCTATCCTATCATATTTCATTATTATACTCTTAGAGGTCTGTAGACGTGTGTAGGTTGTATGTAGGTTTTGATTAGCTATATCGATATGGTTCGTTTAAAATATTCCCGTATATAGTGGTAGCCTTGTCGTCTTGCATATTTTGTTATGTTTTGGTTAGTTGTGACTCCTTAGGAGACAGGTTCATTATGATATATGACGTTATTAGTCTATAGCTTGCCTTTACAAATTTTCATTATGTCCTTAGTTTTAGTCTAATTATATCTAACAGGTTTGTATATGAGTGTCCAGCTCAGGCACTAGTCACAGCTAGTCGGGTTGGGTCGTGATAAAAGGCTTATCTATCATTCATCACGCTAGAAAGAATATCCACTGATCTAACCCCTTTTTAGGTGACTCACATATTTTATTTACTTAAATAACATTTATTGCTAATTGTTACTCCCTCCATTCCAATTTATGTAAACCTGTTTGACTAGGCACGAAGTTTAAAAAAATAAAAACTTTTGGAATTTGTGGTCCTACACAAGCCAAAAAGGGACCCAGAATATTTGTATGGTTATAAAAACTTCTTATTAAGGGTATAATTATAATATTAAGCTAAATTATTACCAAATTTAGAAAGGAATCATTCTTTTTGGAACGGACCAAAAAGAAAATAGATTCACATAAACTGAAACAGAGGGAGTACTATTTAATTCCATATTCTGTCTTTTTGGATCAATGGATAATGTTATCATTACTTATACTCATTTCCATCTAGACAAAATATAGTACTCCCTCCGTTTTAATTTATGTGAACCTGTTTGACCGGGCACAGAGTATAAGAAAAAATGAAGACTTTTAAAATTTGTGGTCCTAAACAAGTCAAAAAGGGACCCAGAGTATTTGTTGGTTATAAAAGGTTCTCATTAGGGGTAGAAGTGGAAGTTTAAGCTAAATTATTTCCAAAATTAAAAATGGGTCATTCTTTTTTGGAACATACCAATAAGGAAATAGGTTCACATAAACTAGAACAGAGGGAGTAGTTGTTTTGCTTTGACACTGGTAGATTTATCTTTTGGATATTATTTTTAACTAAGTTTTTTTAGCAAACAGGAAACATATAAATTAAAAATTACGTAATGTTTGCTACATCATGGCCTTGTTGCGTGCTGCGTAGTACACATTGATTTTCTAAGCTTGCTGTCACGACCCTACTTCACCAATTGTGAACACATCATGACGGCACTTAGTCTTCATTACCAGGTAAGCCTAACATATTGCGGAAGTAACAACATTTGCAAAATTTGTAATCAAAAGCTAAATAACATGAATAATGTATACAGTTGCCGCCTGGCACATACACTTTAATACTTTAAATTCTGAAACCATCCTAAAGACCCGAAAACCCACGGGCAACACATAACACTGCTCTAATCATCCGAAAAGTCTATAACAAGGAAGAACAAAATAGCATCTAGCTAACTAAAGGGTAGAGTGAGAGGGAGAATCTCCGGTCTGCGGATGCGGCAGATATACCTCAAGTCTCCGAAATGCTCCTTACAGCTACTGATAAAGCGCCTGTATAGAGGTACCTGGATCTGCACATGAAAAACATGCGCAGAAGAGGCGTGAGTACACCACAGCGGTACTCAATAAGTGCCAAGCCTAACCTCGGTTGGGTAGCAACGAGGAAAGGTCAGAGCCCTACTGAGGCAAAAATAATATAGCAGCAAAAATATTAACAGTGTAGAAATCCGACGAAACTAATGAACGCAGTGGTGTAATAAGTCAGCTCAATGAAATAATAATACTACAAAGACAGAACAGAAACACAGAGTAAACACAACTAAATTGCAATAAGAATGCCAACGAGGGTCTCCCAGGATACCGTCCTGTAGCCCTTTCCTCAACTGTCCAATGGATCTCTCGTGATACCATCTCGTCGTCCAACTCTCATATCAATATCAAAGGATCTCCCGGGATATCGTCCCGTAGTTCAATCATCAGTGTGCAAGGGATCTCCCGGGATACCGTCCCGTAGTCCCAAAATAAAGGTGCTGGGAGATCTCCCGAGATACCGTCCCGTAGTCCCAAAATAAAAATGTTGGGGATCTCCCGGGATACCATCCCGTAGTCCCAAAATAAAAGTGCTGGGGGATCTCCTGGGATACCATCCAGTAGTCCCAAAATAAAAGTGCAGGGGGATCTCCCGGAATTCGAACCCGTAGTCCCAAAGTAAACAAACAAAGGGGGAGCTCCCGGAATCCCACATCCGTAGTCCCAATGTAAATGCGCAACCAAAATCAGAGAAATATTCAGTAATTGAAGTACAACAATACAACGCAACAAATAATACTAGCCTAACATGCTCCACGTAATCACAGTTAGGGCAATTTAAGCAATTAGGCAATTTGGATCAATTAGACATGCTCTTCTACACTAGCACATGCTGTAATAGCAAGTAGGATAAACCAAATATGAAAGGAAATCCAGTTCAAGTATTTAAAGTAAAAAAAATTCGGGTTTCAACAATTAGCTCAAGTACGCACTTGTCACCTCACGTACAAGGCATCCAATTACCAATTATCACATCCGAAGGGACGAAGTCCTCCACACAAGGTTAGGTAAGCCACTTACCTCGAACCGGTGCAAAATCAACTAAGGAACGATGCCTTTGCCACGAGTATCCGAATCCAAATGGCCCAAATCTATTCAATACAATTACATACCGTAAATAATATTGTAAACAACTGATTCCAATATTAAAATTAAAGCTAGGGCGCAAAAATATGTAAAATGACCAAAACACACCTCCAGCCAACGTCTCGGAATCGAATAATTTTTGAATTTTCAGAACCCCCGTACTCTCACGAGTCTAACCATATAAAAATCTCCCAAATCGGAGGTCAAATGCCCATTCAAAATCACATAATTAAGTCTAAGAAGTTTCACCCATTTTTCCCAATTTTTGACCTTGAATTTGAATTCTAATGGTTGATTTAACTAGGAAATGATGAAATATAACTAGAAAGGATCAAAGAAACGTTACCCAATGATATTTTCTTCAAAATCCACTCAAAATCACCTTCTCCCGAGCTCTCAATTGATTTTTACACTTTTGAAATAAGCCCTCGGATTTTCCCTTTAACAGATTAGTGGTTTCCGCTTTTGCGGCCCAGGGACCGCTCCTGCGGTCCCACTTTTACGGAAGAATCAACCGCTTTTGCGGTTCAACTAATGAGACCAAAGTCCGCTTCTGCGGACCAGTAACCGTATTTGCGGTTCCGCTTATGGGAAAGGAGACCGATTCTGCGGTTCTCCTGAGGTGGGGCCAATTCCGCTTATGCGGTGACGAAGCCGCTTATGCGGCGCCGCTTTTGCGGTTCCCAAGCCGCAGAAGCGGAAATACCAGAAGAATTAATATCAGCTGCAACCAAACTTAGAAATGTACCCCGTTAGCCATCCGAAATCACCCCGAGGCCCCCAGGACCTCAACCAAAAGCACCAATACCACCTAATACCTTATTTGAACTTGTACCAATCCTCAAAACATCTCAAACAACACCATAAACCCGATTAAATCAAGGATTCAAGCCTAAAACCTTCAAAATCATCCAAAATACGCTTTCGATCAAAAACCTAACCAAACCTCATCCGAATGACCTGAAATTTTGCACATACATCCCAAATGACATGACGGGGCTACAAAAACTTCCAAAATTCAAATCCGACCCTCGGATCAAAAACTCACTATCGGACCGGAAACTTCAAAAATTCAAACTTCGGCATTTCAAGCCTAAATGAGCTACGAACCTCCAAATTACATTCCGAACACGCTCCCAACCCCAAAATTATCTAACGGAGCTAACGGAACCATCAGATTTCCATTCTGAGGTCGTCTTCACACTGTTCCGACTACGGATCATTTTCCAACTCTTAAGCTCTCATTTAGGGACTACGTATCCCAAAACACTCCGAATCCTAATACCGAACGTCCCAGCAAACCAAAACAGCAGAAATGAACTTAGGGAAAGCAGTTAATGGGGGATCGGGGCGTAAATTCCAAAAATGACTGGTCGGGTCGTTACTTCCTCCTACAGTTAAACATTCGTTCGTCCTCAAACGAGTATAGAGAACATACCTGAAGTAGCAAAAAGATGAGGGTACTTGCTGTGCATATCCTGCTCGATCTCCCAAGTCGCCTCCTCAACTGGCTGACCCCGCCACTAGACCTTCACTGAAGCGATGTTCTTTGACCTCAACCTTCTGATCTGCCTATCAGAAATGGCCACTGGCTCCTCAACATAGGATAAATCCTCGTCCAACTGGACTGAACTGAAATCCAACACATGCGATAGGTCACCGTGATATCTCCGGAGCATCGAAACATGAAATACCGGATGAACTCCGGCTAGGCTGGGAGGTAAGGCAAGCTCATAAGAAACCTCCCCAACTCTCCGCCCGGTGACTTAAGGCATCGGCAACCACATTGGCCTTGCCCGGGTGATAAAGAATGGTAATATCATAATCCTTTAACAACTCTAACCATCTCCTCTGATGCATATTCAGGTCCTTCTGCTTAAGCAAGTGCTGCAAACTCTGATGGTCAGTGTAGATCTCACAAGGCACCCCATACAAATAATGACGCCAGATCTTCAAGGCGTGAACAATGGCAGCTAACTCAAGATCGTGGACAGGGTAGTTCTTTTCATGCACCTTCAACTGTCGGGACGCATAGGCAATCACCCTACCGTCCTGCATCAATACCGCTCAGAGTCCAACCCGTGAGGCATCACAATAAACTGTATAGGACCCCGAAACGGTAGGCAACATCAAGATTGGTGCTGAAGTCAAAGTTGTCTTGAGCTTTTGGAAGCTCGCCTCACACTCCTCTGTCCACTGAAATGGGGCACCCTTCTGATTCAATCTAGTCATAGGGGTCGCAATCGATGAAAACCCCTCCATAAAGCGACGGTAATACCCCGCCAAGCCAAGGAAACTACGAATCTCACTAGCTGAGGAGGGCCTGGGCCAACTCTGCACGGCCTCCACCTTCCTCGGATCCACTCGAATGCCCTCACTCGACACCACGTGGCCTAGGAATGCCACAGAACTCAGCCAGAACTCACATTTGGAGAACTTTGCATATAATCTCTTCTCTCTCAGAGTCTGAAGCACTACCCTCAGGTATTGCTCATGATCTTCCCGACTCTGGGAATATACCAGAATATCATCAATAAAAACAATCACGAATAAGTCAAGATATGGCCTAAATACGTTGTGCATTAAATGCATAAAAGCTGCCGGGGCATTAGTCAGCCCAAAAGACATAACAAGGAACTCGTAATGACCATACTGAGTCCTGAAGGCAGTCTTCGGGATATCTGGCTCCCGAATCTTCAACTGATGGTAACCTGAGCGCAAATCAATCTTGGAAAACATTTGTGCGCCCTGAAGCTGATCAAACAGATCATTAATACGAGGTAAAGGATATCGGTTCTTCACTGTAACTTTGTTCAACTGGCGATAATCAATGCACATACGCATAGAACCATCCTTCTTCTTCACAAACAAGACAGGAGCACCCCATGGCGAAACACTGGGTCGAATAAAACCCTTACCCAACAATTCCTGTAACTGGTCCTTCAACTCCTTCAACTTACGAGGAGCCATGTGATATGGGGGAACAGAAATAGGCTGAGTGCCTGGCAACAGATCAATGCCAAAATCGATATCTCTATCGAGCGGCATGCTCGGAAGATCAGCTGGAAACACATCAGGGAAATCCCGTACCACTGGAACTGAATCAACAGAAGGGGTGTCAACACTGACATCTCTCACATAAGCTAAATACGCAGCAGACCCTTCTCAACCATACATTGAGCTTTAAGGAAAGAAATAACCCTACTAGGAGTATGATCTAAGGTACCACTCCACTCAATACGTGGAATACCTGGCATAGCTAGCATCATGATCTTGGCGTGACAATCAAGAATAGCATGATGGGGCGACAACCAGTCCATGCCCAGAGTAATATCAAAGTCAACCATACCGAGTAATAATAGATCAGCCCTGGTCTCAAAACCACGAATAGTAACTAAACACGATCGGTACACGCGGTCCATAATAAGAGAATCTCCCACATGAGTAGAAACATAAACGGGGGCACTCAAAGAATCTCGAGGCACACCCAAATGCGAAGCAAAATAAGAGGACACATATGAATAAGTAGATTCGGGATCGAATAGAACTGATGCCTCTCTGTGAAAAACCAGAATAATACCTGTGATGACAGAATCAGAGGCAACCGCCTCGGTGCGAGCAGGAATGCAATAATATCTGGCCCGACCCCTCTCACGAGGGCGACTTCTATCTCCCCGGCCTCCGCCCCTGGCTGGCTGGGCAGGTGGGGCAGCAGTGGGAGCTAGAACCATAGCCTGAGAACTCTGAGAAGCACACTGTGGCCGAGCAGTCTGTGAAGATGCACCCCTACCAAGTCTGGGGCAGTCCCTAACCACGTAACTTGTATCGCCACACTCGAAGCAAGCTCTGGGAGGACTTGGTGGCTGTGACTGACTGGAGCTAGGTCCGCTGGACTGACCTCTGGAGGTACCCCATCCAGGAGGCGCGCTAGAAATTGAAGGCGCATAATAAGGCTCCTGAGGTGCTGGTGGAGCTGGAGTACTACCGGCTGCTGGCAAGGCTGAATGAACCGGGCGAGCAGAATAACCCCTACCATAACGACCGGCTGATGAAGTACGGGCACCAGAGTAGTGACCCGACTCTCGAGACCTCTTGGCCTCCCTCTCCCCTCGCTCCCTGGCGAGCATACCCTCAATCTGCCTAGCAATGCTCACTACCTGCTGGTAAGGAATATCCATATCTAAATCTCGAGCGATGCTGGACCGGATGGGCGGAATAAGACCCTCGAGAAACCTTCGAACTCTCTCCCGAACTGTGGCGACCAAAGCTGGTACATGTTTGGACAACCTGGTGTAACGGATGGCATACTCTGATACTGTCATAGCACCCTGGCGCAAACGCTCAAACTTCGCGCACCATGAATCCCTGAGGCTCTGGGGAACAAACTCCCTCATAAACATGTCTGAGAACTGGGTCCAAGTCAGTGAGGCAGACTCGACTGGACTGTCCAACTCATAAGTACGCCACTAATCATAGGCGGCTTCCCGAAGCTGAAAGGCGGTGAAAGAAACCCCACTAGACTCCACTATGCCCATAGTACGAAGAATGTTATGAAACTCCTCCAAGAATCCCAAGGCGTCATCTGAAGCTAGGCCACTGAACACTGGAGTATCATATTTCTTGAACCTCTCTAGCCTACGCTTCTCGTCCTCTGAGACAGTTGATCCCTCCCCAGGCTGTACTGGTGCTGCAGGAAGTACAGGAATAACCTCTGGAACCTGCTCCATTAGCACTCTCTGCTCAGGAGTGCAGGCTGCGGGAGTCTGGGCCCCTCCCGCGGCCTGAGATGTGGCTGCAGCGAGGGGAAGCAACCCCGCCTGAGCTAAAGTAACGTACATGCTCATGAACTGAGCCAGGGTCTCCTGGAGCGCTGGAGTAGTAGTAGCTGTAGTAGGTGTACCAGGTGCATGTGCTCCAATCTGCTGGTGGTACCTCAGCGGCAGCGCGCGCGGGTACTGTGGCTGCACCTCGGGCGCGTCCTCGACCTCTACCCCGACCCCTACCTCTGACGGCGGCAGCAAGGGTCGCGGGTGCCTGGTCCTCTCGTGTAGCACGTTTCCTCACCATCTGTGAGAGAATAGAAGACAGAAGTTTAGAATTGGTGTCAAAATATAGCACGACAAGGAATTCAAAATAAATGAAGATTTTCCTAAACAGTTACATAGCCTCTTGTAGATAAATACGGACGTCTCCGTACCGATCAGCGAGACTCTAATAAACTGGCCTGTGTCCCATGACTCCTATGAACCTAGAGCTCTGATACCAACTTGTCACGACCCTAGTTCACCAATTGTGAACACGTCATGACGGCACCTAGTCTTCACGACCAGGTAAGCCTAACATATTGCGGAAGTAACAACATTTACGAAATTTGCAATCAAAAGCTAAATAACATGAATAATGTATCAGTTGCCGCCTGGCACATACACTTTAATACTTTAAATTCTGAAACCATCCCAAAGACCCAGAAACCGACGGGCAACACAGGCTAAGAATAATACATAACAGTGCTCTAATCATCCAAAAAGTCTATAACAAGGAAGAACGAAATAGCATCTAGCTAACTAAAGGGTATAGTGAGAGGGAGACTCTCCGGTCTGCGGACGCGGCAGATATACCTCAAGTCTCCGAAATGCTCCCTGCAGATACTGATAATGCGCCTGCGTAGAGGTACCTGGATCTGCACATGAAAAACATGCGCAGAAGAGGCGTGAGTACACCACAGCGGTACTCAGTAAGTGCCAAGCCTAACCTCGGTTGGGTACTGACGAGGAAAGGTCAGGGCCCTATTGAGGCAAAAATAATATAGCAGCAAAAATATTAACAATGTAGAAATCCGACGAAACTAATGAACGCAGTGGTGTAATAAGTCAGTGTCACACCTCCTTTTTACCGCTTACTAGCCTTTACTACACCCCGGGAAGAGATATAGTAATAAGGAGTTTTTCCAATTTAAGGACAATCGAAACGGGATTAATTTTTTTATTTAAAAATTAGAGTCGCCACTTGGGAGATTTATGGTGTCCCAAGTCACCGTTTTGAATCCCGAATCGTGGAAGGGTTTGACTCTGTTTAATAGTCGCGAACCAGAGATCCGAGTAAGGAATATTAACCCAGGAGAAGGTGTTAGGCATTTCCGAGTTTCGTGGTTCTAGCACGGTCGCTCGACTGTCATATTTGGCTAAAATATTTGATTTTAATACATATTATCCTATTTGTGCATTTTTAGAATTAATTACCGCTTTTGTCAAATTATTTTATTTTTAGAAAGTGAACGTCGTTTAAGGACATGTTTTTGGATCACGTCACATGAAATGCACCTGGATCCTCGACACATTCTTATTCGACGTTTTTGGATTTGGATTTGGGTTGCATGAAATGCACACCCGTATTAGGAGGTTAAGATTATTAAAAATCGCGCCTAAAGCAACTAGCGTGTTAAATCTTTTGGGAAGGCCGTGAAATTTGCTAAACAGCCTATCCCGAATACTAAGTATTTTGAATTAAGTAATTAATGAGGGCCCCGCAATTGTATATTCTGATTCGGCGAGGCTCGTCTCATTTATTATTAAAGGCTAAACTAATAATCTAAAATTCTCTATTTATTTGTCTCTAATGGTCATTTAATTCACGAGTATAAATTCGAATCTCGAATTTAAGTCCGAGTTCAAACAAAAGGGTGAAACCTTTTAGCTTGAACCCGCTACCTAATTCAAAATCC
>MU775368.1:3858-17337 GCA_026770625.1 Nicotiana glauca | reverse complement strand
GAAGAAATTATATGCAAAGTTCTCAAAATGTGAGTTCTGGCTGAGTTCGGTGGCATTCCTAGGCCACGTGGTATCAAGTGAGGGCATTCGAATGGATCCGAGGAAGGTGGAGGCCGTGCAGAGTTGGCCCAGGCCCTCCTTAGCTACAGAGATTCGCAGTTTCCTCGGCTTGGCAGGTTATTACTGTCGTTTTGTGGAGGGGTTTCCATCGATTGCGGCCCCTATGACTAGATTGACTCAGAAGGGTGCCCCGTTTCAGTGGACAGAGGAGTGTGAGGCGAGCTTCCAAAAGCTCAAGACAACTTTGACTTCAGCCCCAATCTTGATGCTGCCTACTGGTTCAGGGTCCTATATAGTTTATTGTGATGCCTCACGGGTTGGACTTGGAGCGGTGTTAATGCAGGACGGTAGGGTGATTGCCTACGTGTCCAGACAGTTGAAGGTACATGAAAAGAACTACCTGTCCAGGATCTTGAGTTAGCTGCTATTGTTCATGCCTTGAAGATTTGGCGTCATTATTTGTACGGGGTGCCTTGTGAGATCTATACTGACCATCAGAGTTTGCAGTACTTGCTTAAGTAGAAGGACCTGAACATACGTCAGAGGAGGTGGTTAGAGTTGTTAAAGGATTATGATATTACTATTCTTTATCACCCGGGCAAGGCCAATGTGGTTGCCGATGCCTTGAGTCACCGGGAGGAGAGTTTTGGTAGTTTGGCATATCTACCAGCCTCAGAGAGACCTATGGCGATGGATGTTCAGGCCTTAGCCAGCCAGTTCGTGAGATTGGACATTTCGGAGCCCAGTCGGGTTCTAGCCTATGTGGTTTCTCGGCCTTCCCTATTTGATCGTATCAGGGAGCGGCAGTATGATGACCCTCACTTGCTTGTTCTTCAGGACAGAGTTCGGCATGGTGATGCCAGGGATGTGTCCATCGTGGATGATGGGGTATTGAGGATGCAGGGCCGGATTTGTGTGCCCAATGTCGATGATCTTCGAGGGTTGATTCTAGCAGAGGCCCATAGCTCACGGTATTCCATCCATCTGGGTGCTGCGAAGATGTATCAGGACTTGAGGCAGCACTACTAGTGGAGGCGGATGAAGAAGGACATAGTTAACTGTGTGTCTAGATGCCTCAATTGCCAGCAGGTGAAGTATGAGCACCAGCGTCCGGGTGGGTTGCTTTAGCAGATTGAGATCCCAGAGTGGAAGTGGGAGCATATCACCATGGACTTCGTATCTGGACTCCCACGGACCGTGAAGAAGTTTGATTCTATTTGGGTCATTATGGACCGGCTGACCAAGTCCGTTCATTTCATACCTGTGTGTACCACTTATTCGTCGGAGCGAGTGGCGGAGATTTATATCAGGGAGATCGTCCATTTGCATAGTATTCCAGTTTCTATCATCTTAGACAGAGGTACTCAGTTTACATCGCGGTTCTGGAGAGCCGTGCAGCAGGAGTTAGGCACTCGGGTGCATTTGAGCACGACATTTCACCCCTAGACGGACAGACAGTCCGAGCGCACTATTTAGATTTTGGAGGATATGCTCCGTGCGTGCGTGATTGAGTTTGGAGGGTCATGGGATCATTTCCTACCACTGACGGAGTTTGCTTATAACAACAGTTATCAGTCCAGCATTCAGATGGCGCCGTATGAGGCCTTATATGGTAGGAGGTGTAGATCTCCGGTGGGTTGGTTTGAGCCGGGTGAGGCCAGGCTATTGGGCACAGAGATGGTTCAGGATGCAATGGAGAAGGTTAAGGTGATTCAGGATCGACTCCGTTCAGCCCATTCCAGACAGAAGAGTTACACAGACAAGAAGGTTTGTGATGTTGCATATATGGTAGGTGAGCGGGTTCTGCTTTGGGTCTCGCCCATGAAGGGCGTCATGAGGTTTGGAAAGAAAGGGAAGCTGAGTTCGAGTTTTATCGGGCCTTTTGAGATCTTGAGGCGAGTTGGGGAGGTTGCTTATGAGCTTGCCTTAACTCCCAGCCTAGCCGGAGTTCATCCGGTATTTCATGTTTCGATGCTCCGGAGATATCACGGTGATCCATCGCACGTGTTGGATTTTACTCCAGTCCAGTTGGACAAGGATCTATCCTATATTGAGGAGCCAGTGGCCATTTTGGACAGGCAGATCAGGAAGTCGAGGTCAAAGAACATTGCTTCAGTGAAGGTCCAGTGGCGGGGTCAGCCGGCAGAGGAGGCGACTTGGGAGACCAAGCAGGATATGCGCAGCCAGTACCCTCATCTTTTTGCTACTTCAGGTAATGTCTCTATGCTCGTTCGAGGACGAACGAATGTTTAAGTGTAGGAGGATGTTGAAATGCCGAAGTTTGAATTTTTGAAGTTTCCGGTCCGATAGTGAGTTTTTGATCCGAGAGTCGGATTTGAATTCCGGAAGTTGCTGTAGCTCCATCATGTCATTTGGGACGTGTGTGCAAAATTTCAGGTCATTCGGACGAGGTTTGGTTAGGTTTTTGATCGAAAGCGTGTTTTGTTGAAATTTGAAGTTCTTAGGCTTGAATCTTTGATTTAATTGGATTTTCCGTGTTGTTTTAGGTGTTTTAAGGATTGGTACAAGTTTGAATGAGGTATTAGGTGGTATTGGTACTTTTGGTTGAGGTCCCGAGGGCCTCGGGTGTGTTTCGGATGCTCAACGGGTAAATTTTGAAGTTAGAAGGAAATTTGCAGTAGGCCTTCTTGTGTTTTCGCTTCTGCGGCTTGGGAACTGCAGAAGCGGCGCCGCAGAAGCGGAAAGTGGACGTTGGCTTGGAAACCGTAGAAGCGGTGTATTTTCCGCAGAAGCGAACTCGCTTATGCGATAGGTGGACCATAGAAGCGGTTTGTCGGCTAATTAAGAAGAACCATAGAAGCGGTTGGTTTTCCGCAAAAGCGGGACAGCAGAAGCGGTCCCTTGTCCGCAGAAGCGGAAATGTCTGGACAGAAATAGAAATTTCGAGGGTTTAATTTCATAAGTTTGGAAATTGATTGAGAGCACGGAAAAAGGCGACTTTTAGTGAGTTTTGAAGAGAAAATCAGTGGGAAACATTTCTTTGATCTCTTTTCATTATATTTCATCATTATATAGCTAAATACATCATTTGAATTTGAAATTAGGATAAAAAACTTGGTAATTTGGGGTAAAAGTTCATAGACCAAACTTTGGGGTTTTGAGGGGGCATTTGACCTCCGATTTGGGAGATTTTTATATGCTTAAACTCGTGAGAGTACGAGGGTTCTGAAAATATAAAAATTATTTGATTCCGAGACGTTGGCTGGAGGGGCATTTTGGTCATTTTACATATTTTGCGCCCTAGCTTTAATTTCAATAGTGGAATCAGTTGTTTGCAATATTATTTACGATATGTAATTGAACTGAATAGATTTGGGCCATTTGGAGTTGGATACTCGTGGCAAGGGCGTGGTTTCTATTGATATTGAGCCGGTTCGAGGTAAGTGGCTTGTCTAACTTTGTGTGGGGAACCTTTCCCCTTAGGATTTGTTCTTGATATTTGAGTGCCTTGTACGCAAGGCGACGAGCGCGTACTTGAGCTAATTGTTGAAAACCCGAATTTTTACTTAAAATACTTGAACTGAATTTCTTTCGTATTTGCTTTATTCTACTTACTATTATAGCCTGTGCTAGTATAGAAAAGCATGTTTAATTGATCCAAATTGCCTATTTTCTTAAATTGCCTTAATTGTACGTGGAGCATGTTAGGCCAGAATTATTTGTTGCCTTGTATTGTTGTACTTCAATTTCTAAATATTCCTCTGATTTTGGTTGTGCATTTACATTGGGACTACGGGACAGTATCCCGGGAGATCCCCCTACGCTTTTATTTTTGGACAACGGGACGGTATCCCGGGAGATCCCCTGCACTTTTATTTTGGGATTACGGGACGGTATCCCGGGAGATCCCCCTGCACTTTTATTTTGGGACAACGGGACAGTATCCCGGGAGATCCCCCTGCACTTTTATTTTGGGACTACGGGACAGTATCCCGGGAGATCCCCTGCACTTTTATTTTGGGACTACGGGACGGTATACCGGGAGATCCCCCTGCACTTTTACTTTGGGACTACGGGACGGTATCCCGGGAGATCCCCCTGTACTTTTATTTTGGGACTACGGGACGATATCCCGGGAGATCCCCTGCACATAAATGATTGGACTACGGGACGATATCCCAGGAGATTCCTTGATACTTGTACGAGAGTTGGACTATGGGATGGTATCCCGGGTGATCCATTGGACAGTTGAGGATAGGTCTACAGGACGGTATCCTAGGACACCCTAATTGGTATTTGAGATTGAGCTGTGGTTACCCTGTGTTTCTGCTTTATGCTGGTAGTTATCATTGTTTCGTTGATTTGCCTTACTACACTTATGCGTTTAATTATGTTGTCAGATTTCCACATTGTTAATTATTGCTACTGTTATATTTTTGCCTCAGTAGGGCCCTGACCTTTCCTCGTCGCTACCCAACCGAGGTTAGGCTTGGCACTTGCTGAGTACCGCTGTGGTGTATTCATGCCCTTCCTGTTTTTCATGTGCAGATCATACAGGTACCTCTACTCAGGCGCACTATCCTTGAGATGAGGAGACATACAGAGACTTCGAGGTATATCTGCAGCGTCCGCAGACCGAAGAGTCTTCTTCTTATTCTAGTTGTAGAGTTATTATCCTATCATAATTTTGATGTAGTTATTCTGGAGGTTAGAGTACTTATTGGAATTCTATTAGCCTGTGTTTCCCGTGAGTTTTCGGGTTTTGGGATTTGGTTGTAGACTTCCGCATATTCTTAGAGTTGTACAGTCCGGACGGTCTTATACTCAGTTGTTATTTTTCACATATTCAGTTTTAATTGGTTTTACCGCAAATAATCATATCTTTTCTGAAATACTTGGCTTACCTGGTCGTGGAGACTAGGTGCCATCACGACATGTTCACGGTCGGTGAACTAGGGTCGTGACAAGCTGTAGGCGTGTCAGATGCTCGGACTCTGACTGGATCTGCTGGTGGTACCTTGGCGGCCGTTTGTGCAGGTGCTCTCGCTGCACCACGCGTGCGTCCTCGAACTCTAGCCCGGCCCCGACCTCCGATGGCTACAGCAAGGGGCGCGGGTGCATGATCACCTCGGGCAGTACGTGTCCTCATCATCGGTGAGAGAGCAGAAGGCATAGGTTTAGGATTGTAAATGGCAAAATCTCGCACGACAGGGAAATCAAATGAAGTGGAAATTTTCGTAACGGTTACATAGCCTCTCGCAGATAAATACAGACGTCTTCGTACCGATCCACGAGACTTTAAAAACCAGCTTGTGATCTGTGATTCCTATGATCCTAGAGCTCTGATACCAACTTGTCACGACCCCAGTTCACCCTCCATGAGCATGTCGTGATGGCACCTAGTCCCTATGACTAGGTAAGCCTAACAATGCGGAAGATAAGCCAATTTGCGGAAGAAAGTAATTAAACTGAACTAGTGAAATAAATCAGTGTTTAAGGTGTCACCTGGCACATACATCAACAAGTCTCGAAGCTAACAAATATTCCCAAAACTCGAAATCTCAAAAATCACAAGCTAACGGATACATAAGAGGCTCTGACTCAAGAATGTCTATACAAAGGAGAAATACTGAAAGAACTATACTTATTACAGAAAGCTGGAAAGGAACTCCTCGGTCTACGGATGTAGCAGATATACCTCGAAGTCTCTACCGATATGCCTCCTCCCAAGACTGACAGAACTGAATGGGAGTACCTATTCCTGCACAACAAAAGTGTGCAGAAGAGTAGCATGAGCACACCACAGCGGTGCCCAGTAAGTACCAAGACTAACCTCGATGGAGTAGTGACGAGGAACAGTCAAGGCACCTACCGGTGAAATAAACAGTATAATCATGGTAGATAAGGAAAACGATATATAAATATGTAAAGTTTGCATGGATAGTCAAAAATGCTACAGATAACAATAAAGGGAAGGGCAACAGTAACAACGAGAATATAATAAATGATGCTACAAAATGACGGAAGAATCATAATCCAAATCCTAATATCAAGCCACAACAAGGGCCGCCAGTCAACAACTCATATCTCCCAATGATGTTCACATAAGGTCTTATTCAACTCTTACTACAATTTCACCAAGTCTCGGACGAATCATAACTCACGAAAGCCCAGCATCTGAAATCTAACACCTGGCATCCTGTGCCCCATCAATCTCATGATCATGCTGACAACTAACTGGATAACTAGGGCCACTCTTATATATATAATGGATAACGAGGGCGTATCTCCACCCTTAGCAAAATCAGAAGGTATTCACCTCTAATAGGGAGAGTCCAACTACATGTATGCTTGTGCAAGTGTGTTTAACAAGAACTCCACCAACTAGTAAGTATAAGAGATGGAACGGCAAGCACCCGAAATGTTTGCACACGGATAGAATCAACAAAATGCATCAGCTCAGAACAAAATGAGTTTAACAGGGGATCTCCCAGGATATAGTCCTGTAGTCCCAAACATAAATATGTGTGCTAGGGATCTCTTGGTATCCCGAAGATAGCTTGGTATCCTCAATATATGTACTAGGGATCTCTTGGTACCCCGAGGATCTCTTGGTATCCTCAATATAAGTGCTGGGATCTCTTGGTATCCCAAGGATCTCTTGGTATCCTCAATAAAAGTGCTTGGGATCTCTTGGTATCCCGAGGATCTCTTGGTATCCTCAATATAAGTGCTGGGGATCTCTTGGTATCCCGAGGATCTCTTGGTATCCTCAATATAAGTGTTGGGGATCTCTTGGTATCCTCAATATAAGTACTGGGGATCTCTTGGTATCCCGAGAATCTCTTGGTATCCTCAATATAAGTGCTAGGGATCTCTTGGTATCCCGTATTACAGCCCAATCAACATAAATGTACATGTGCACGGCATCCCCCTTCGTGCCTTATCACTCTTCCTCACCCAAATAATAGAACAACAACTTCCCGGCAAGGGAGTCAACAATAGAAGACAATAACGTCCCGGCAAGGGAATCCACAATAGAAAGAATAACATCCCGGCAAGGGAATCCACAATAGAAACGATAACATCCCGGCAAGGGAACCAACAATACATAAGAAGGGTAATGGAAGACCAAGAAACACAATAACCTCCACAAATAACAAGACATAATAAGTGTGTGATAGCTATACCGGTAACCACAACAGTTGGACAAGTAATATATTAGCATGAAGTCACAGATGAACTTACAATCAAGGAGTATCCAAACAATAAGGAAGTTAACATGAATCAAATAATTTCAATTAAGGAAATGTCAACTAATCATAAGATATCTAACTTCTTTCCAATTAAGACCAATTAATTACATGAGATATAACGTTTATGATTTCCAAATAAAGGCGAGTAGTTAGGACGGATAATATGACTATAGAAGGGTAATTGTCTTCAGTTAAACATGTAAAAGGCAATTAGGCAACAAGAATAATTCAAGAAGAGCAAATAAATTCCAAGTAAGATATGTAGAGGTGAAACTAATAACAGGGAACTCAATCGTATCAATAACATCTTCATACTCGGTGAGTACGAGGGACTAAGAGCCTAAAAGGGATATTTTACCACAAATAAATCCGAGCACGCACTCGTAACCTCGCCTACACGGAATACAATCAACAGAGAAGACTCAAATCCTTAGGGGAAGTCCCCCACACAAGGTTAGGCAAGACACTTACCTCAAACCGGCAAAAATCAACTAGCAACCACGTTCTTGCCACGAGTTATCGACTCCAAATGGCCCAAATTTATTCAATTAAATCACATATTGTAATTAACATCTCAAGCAACTGATTCTATCATTTAATTCAAAGCTAAAGCGCAAAATTAAGTAAAATAACCAAAATGCCCCTCAGGCCAATGGCTCGGAATCAAAAAATTTTCATATTTTCAGAAACCTCGTACTCTCACGAGTCTAACCATATAAAAATCTCCCAAATCGGAGGTCAAATGCCCACTCAAAACACAATAATTAAGTCTAAGAAGTTTCATCCAATTTTCCCCAATTTTGACCTTGAATTCGAATTCAAATGGTGGATTTAACTAGATATTGATAGAAAACAACTAAATGACGTTAAGGAAGCATTACCCAGTGATCTCCTCTTCAAAATCCACCCAAAAGCGCCTTCTCCCGAGCTAACTTTTGATTTCTCTAACTTTTGAAATAAACCCTCGGATTTCCCCCTTTTTAGAACAGTGCTTTCCGCTTCTGTGGACAAGGGACCGCTTCTGCGGTCCTGCACATGCAGACCACGAGCCACTTCTGCGACTCCTCACTAAAATCACAAGTTCCGCTTCTGCGGTCACAAGAACCAACTCTGCGGTTCCGCCTCTGCGGAAACTGGACCGCTTCTGCGGTCTCTGAAGAATAGGCCCAAATCACTTCTGCGGTGAGCCTGGCCGCTTCCGTGGCTCCGCTTCTGCGGTCCTTAAACCGCAAAAGCGAAAATATCAGAAGATATGCTGCAAATTTTCTTCCAACTCCAAAACTTGTCCATTGGGCATCCGAAACACACCCGAGGCCCCCAGGACCCCGTCTAATCACACACAAAAGTCATATAACCTAACACAGACTCGCTCGAAATTCCAAATCATATAACACAACATCGAAACGACGAATCAAACCAAAAATCAAGTTTATGAACTTCTAAATCTTCAAATATCGAAACCCATGTCGAAACCTATCAATTCAACTCGGAATGACGCCAAATTTTGCAGACAAGTCCAAAATGACATAACGGAACTGTTCCAACTTTCGAAATCGCATTCCGACCCCGATATCCCAAAAGTCAACTGTGGGTCAAACTTCTTCATTTTCCAACTTCAACTTTCGCCGAAATGCCTTAATTTACTCTACGGACCTCCAAATCTGAATCCGGACGCGCGCCTTAGTCCAAAATCACCATACAAAGCTATTGAGATCATCCAAGACCCATTTCGGGGTCATTTACCCACAAGTCTAATTCCGGTCAACTTTTCACCGTTCTAACTTTCAAAACAAGGCTTCTTCTCTAAATTTGACTCTAAACCATTCGAAAGCCGAATTCCACCATGCACGCAAGTCGAGACTCATATCCCGAAGCTGTTCCAGATCTTATGCCGCTGAACGGAGCTTAATTTCTCAAAACGACCGGTCGGGTCCTTACAATATCATAACATAACATAAAAGAGAGCTAAAAATGCATAATTCACCAAGGAAATACGAGCACGAACAAAGAAGATCAAACAATTCAATGTTCATGAACTAGAATTCCAATATATATCAACAAAGACTTCAACAAGTCATATATACGAGAATAATCTATAGATCACACGATCTGATATAACATAGTAGAGTGAAAAAAATGCAATAAGACAAGTAAAAACATGATACATGTAAAAACATCTATCTAATAATTGTAAGAGCATGCAATAAGTAATGACTTATGACAAATAAAGTCATGAATAAGCTATAAAATGTAACAAAATAAAGACATGTAACAAGTGAAAGCCTATATCAAGTAAAAACATTTATCAAATAAGATCACATAACACATAATAAGTAAAGACATGGTATAATTAAAGACATGGGATAAAGTGGTACATCCCGTATGCTTCTACCCGTGACAATACAGATACACTCGTCACCTTGCATATATGTCATCCCCAAACATAGATCATGTAGCAAATAGACCAATCATGTCCTAATTCCCTCAAATCAAAGTTAACATGATACTTACTTCTTTGTAATAAAATCAACGATCCAACATGACTTTCCCTTTAGAACAAATCTCCAAACACCCAAATCTAGTCAAATATTACTCAAATAAGTTAAAATAAATCTTAGAAACTACCCTAGTACGAAAAATGTTCGATCTTAAACATAATTGAAAAAGTCAACAAAAAGCCTACCTGACCCATGTGGTTGAAATCAGAAATTAAGAACAACTTCTGATTTTTCATTCACCCCCGAGTCCAAATATGTGACTCATTTCGAAATCCGAACTCAATTCCAAGTCTAAATCTTAATTTTACAAAATTCTTAATTTCTACCCAAAACCCCAATTGCGAACAATGTCTGAGCCTCTCATATGTCGCAAATGCGAAAAAACCTTCGCATTTGTGAAGGTCTATCCCTTGCAAGAGAGAACAAAACTACGCAAAGTGAAGTTGTTCCCCAGTTCTCCATTAACGCAATTGCGATAAAACCCTCGCAATTGCGAACACTACAAAAAAAACTGCGTTTAGCGACGGATATTAGCGACAAACTTAGTTCCGTTGCTGATTAACAACGGATTAGCTACAGAATAATAGTTTCGATGCAAAAAAATCCAAAAAATAGTTAGTATATAATATAGCGACAAATATAAAAATCGTCGCTAACTATTGGCGCTAAATATTGGCGCCCTCAATTTAGCTACGGATTTAGCGACGAAACCTAAGGAACAAATTTATTTATCTTCAGTGACGGAATTAGCAACGAAAGTTCTGTCGCTATGCTTAATTTCTGTATCAAAATTTTTTTAAGCTCCTTGCTACGGAAATTTCCATCGATAATGTTATATCCGGCCAAAAAAAAAATATATCGTTACTAGCGACGAAAATTAAGCCATAGCTAAATTTGTCGCTGAAGACCACTTAATTATTTACCCTAGGGCATAAAATTGGTAAAAGTTTGGTCTCTTCTTCTTCTTCTTCTTCTAACAGTGTAGAACGCTGGGAGCAAATATAGGCGGCTGGGAGAAAAATCAATAGAAATTTGAGGGCAAGAAACAGAGCAAAAATTAGTAACCAACGTGAATCTAAGGTGGGTAGATGGCTTTAATTTGTTTCTTCTTATTATGCTTATGAATTAGTAGCTTGATGGCAGTGCTAATGACTACGAATACTATATCGCAATTATATGAAACTGAAAGATGAAACTAAATGACACCGGCTATCACAACATCTTCCGTCATTTTTCTACTCTGTTTCACTCTTTTCTCTCCCTCATCAGTTCACTGTGTGTTGTCTGTATAGTTATTGGGTGAGTTTTTTTCTTCTGTATTTTCCTTTGTTTATCCAATCTCTTATGATTACCAGTGTTATCTAGATTTAAGATTGTGTTGATTTTTACTTTGAAGAATATTTCCTTATGATGTTCTGAATCTTCCCTAGAAGATGTAGCTTGCTTTTATTTGAAATTCGTACGTAACTGGTGATATGTTGTTAGGCTTCTGTTTTACGTGCTTTTCATTATTTGATCTTAATTTTTATCTGTTTCAACTCTTTTAAAGTGCAGTAATAATGGATTTAAGTTTATTATTTAGATACTACATCTAGACTTGCACTAGAGGTGTTTGAGAAATTGCGGACAAGAAAGAAAGGGTGAAGTATTTGAGAATGGAGAGGAAAGTTAGGAAATTTACTAGGAAAAGTGTATCGCCTGAGAACGCAAATACTGATTCCATGTCTGCTATTTGTCAAGATGGGGTTCAAGTCACTGCTGTTTGGTGCCTATGACTACTAGCCCTATTTTCATGCTTGTTATCATGTGGTACCTCTTAATGGTATGAAATGTCGGCGCTTATTTTAGAGAGATACACTGATATATCTATATAGATATATATAATACCAAAATATCTATAGAATTTAGATTCTTCATTGTTCTGTTTTTGTTTTTTTATTCGACTTTTGAGGAGGAAAAAAGCATAAATTGGTTTACAGACATGCTACACTTATTCCTTGAAGGGGAGTTTGATGTATTGCATTGAACTCTGTATACACCTTCCATGAGATCAATTGTTTATACACCTAGGAGGGAAATTATGGAGCATATTTGAAAGAAATCAAGTGTTTATATAGTTGGGATGTACTATAGACTATGAGACGCTTAGGCTGGAATCTTCAAATGTATGCTTAGTATTACTACAAGGCAAATTCAAACATTCTTGAATTTCTCTTATTCACCAACGTTCTTTTATATTTAATATTGATATATAGTTTTACTTAAATACTTGCATTATTTTCTTCTATCACTTGCAATGAAGTCGTGCTTTTATTGCCAAATCAGCTGGAGAAAATACAATATTTGTGATTTATCTAATATGAAAACAACACTAACAAAGTCACATTATTAAAGATAAATAAAACAAGGGGTCATATATATGGAGCTTTGTGTAGGTGGAGAGCTTTTCGATAGGATTATACAGAGGGGACATTGTTGACATGTGATTTTTGACCTTCCCCGAAATTTTACCCATTTTAGCATGTAAATATTTAGTTTAGGATTAATATAGCTATTTCAACTAATTTTTACTCTTTTACCTTATTTTATTACAAAATAAAACGAAAATTAAAAAAAATAAATAAAAAATAAATAGTTTCATTCATATTTTGTAGTCATTTTTAATCTTTAAAAATACCAAAAATAATTCTGTTTTAACGGTCAATCTTATTTTAATAGTTATTTCATTTAAGTAAAATTAATTAATAAATAAAGTAGTATTTTTAGCCTCGTTCGTAAAGTAGTGTCAAAACGCAAGGCTGGGCGCAATGCCAGCCTGGAGCGCACACGGCTGGAATGCACATCTGTGCACATGGGCTAAATACAAACACATGAGCTAGTTGCCCAAAAACATGGGTAGAACTCAAGCACATGGACAACAAGTTGTCCAAAAATAAAGGCAAAGTGTTCCACCATCAATGGTTTCCCACGTTTTGCCATGTGGGGGGCTTGTAAACTTATGGTTTTAAAAAGGCAGCTTGCTAGATAAACGGGGGGTTTCTAGGGGGAGAACAGGAAAAAAAAAACGGAACTTGGGAGAGAAGGGGTATATTCTGGATATACATTCAATATACAGAGTATATACACGGGCAGTGAGAAAAAAACCCTCTCGATACTTCTTCTTCATCAACCATTTTCGACCAACAGAATCTCCACGGAAGCTCCTTCTTCTTCTTTAGAGAATTAGGACCTCCATTAGAGCATACCATATACACTAAAAACCACCATCCTCTCGAGGTCTTGTTTGAGGTTGAGTCCATTTTGGAGCTCTCTTGTGAGATCTGTTCGGAAGCAAGTGTTTGAGCTCCCATTTCCGTCGAGGTCCGTTCGTTGGTGACTTTGGTATGTCATTTCCGTTCTTTCCTTGAGTCTTCGTTATTTAGAGGTTGCACCAAGATATATAAAAATCATACTTCGGAATAATTTTGAGATACTTATGTGAATTGAAATTATGGGAATTTATGATGATTCATACTATATACTTATTGCAATATAAAAATTATATTTATGGAATAACCTACTGTATTTTATATTAGTGTCATTGGTAATTTAGGAGATCTATATTTAATTTAGAAGTATATATCTTGTCAAGTTATTTTGGAATAGTACAGTAAATGGATGTTTGGTTTTGGTTTGTGCTCAAAGGAAATTGACTGATTTCAAAT
>MU775367.1:39904-64062 GCA_026770625.1 Nicotiana glauca | reverse complement strand
TTTTTCCCTTTTATCTTTTCTTTTCAGTTATAATAATGCGGCTTTAAATAATATGACATGCTTGCGGACTTCATGACCAGACTCAAACACGCTGTCTAACTGTGAAATAATGATTCAAGAATCGGAATATGATGAAGATGAGGCTTTTAGGGAAATAAACCGAGAATTGGATCAATTTAAGAACAAATCTAAGCCAAATCTGAATGATACTGAACAGGTTAATCTGGGAACTGCCAAAGAAATAAGGAAACCAAAATAAGCATTCACACAGATGAGAAAACTCGAGATGCAATAATCCAACTCTTGTTTGAGTTTAAAGATGTGTTTGCTTGGTCGTATGATGACATGCCAGGACTAAGTGTGGATCTAGTGGTGCACAAATTGCCAATTTACCTCGATTGTCCTCCAGTACAGCAAAAGCAAAGAAAGTTAAAAACCGATATTAGTGATAAAATTAAAGAGGAAATTACAAAATAGCTGAAAGTAGGGGTAATACAAGTGGTCCGATATACTACATGGCTAGCCAATATGGTTCCAGTGCCAAAGAAAGACGGGAAAACCTGGGTATGTGTGGACTATCGAGATTTGAATAGGGCGAGTCCCAAAGATAATTTTCCGTTGCCCAACATCCACATCCTTGTTGATAACTATGCCAAACATGAAATACAGTCCTTCGTGGATTGTTACGCAGGATATCACCGGATGTTGATGGATGAAGAAGATGCTGAGAAGACAGCTTTCACTACACCATGGGGTACCTACTGCTATCGGGTCATGCCATTTGTGTTGAAGAATGCCGGGGCAACCTATATAAGAGCCATGACTGTCATTTTCCACGACATGATGCACCAGGAGATAGAGGTGTATGTGGATGATGTAATCATCAAGTCTCGAACTCAGAGTGACCACGTTCGAGATTTGAGAAAGTTCTTTGAATGGCTGCGCAAGTATGATTTGAAACTAAATCCGGCCAAATGTGCCTTCGGAGTCCCATCAGCCAAGCTCCTGGGTTTCATAGTCAGTAGAAGAGGTATCGAGTTAGATCCAACAAAGATAAAAGCTATTCGAGATCTACCTCCTCCGAGAACTAAGAAAGACGTGATGAGTTTATTGGACAGGTTAAACTATATTAGTCGGTTCATTGCTCAACGGACTACCACGTGTGAGCCCATATTCAAACTTTTGAAGAAAGATGCAGCAATCAAATGGACATCCGCATGTCAAGAGGCCTTCGACAAGATTAAGGAATATCTGTCAAATCCTCTGGTGTTGGTCCCACCCGAGCCAGGGTGACCTCTCTTCTTGTAGCTGACGGTGTTGGAAAATTCTTTTGGTTGCGTTCTGGGGCAACACGATATAACCGGCAAGAAAGATCAGGCGATCTACTATCTGAGTAAGAAGTTCACCAGCTACGAGGGCAAGTATACTTTGTTGGAGAGAACTGTGCTCTGACGTGGGTCTCTCAGAAGTTGAGACACTATCTTCAAGCCCACACTACCTACCTTATAACCAGGTTGGATCCATTGAAGTACATATTCTAGAAACCGATTCCCACTGGGAGACTGGTAAAATGGCAAATCCTGCTCACTGAATTTGACATAGTCTATGTCACTCGTACGGTAATGAAAGCCCAGGAGTTGGCAGATCATTTAGCGGAAAACCCGGTTGACAAGGAATACCAACCATTGAGCACATACTTCCCAGATGAAGAAGTTAATTTAGTAGAAGCTATCTCTGAAGACACTCGTGCTTGGAAAATGTTCTTTGATAGAGCGGTAAACGCAAGAGGTGTAGGCATTGGGGCAATCTTGATATCACCCAATGGTCAGCACTATCCAGCTACAGCTAGGCTCCGATTCTTTTGCACAAACAACACAGCTGAATATGAAGCCAGCATCATGGGCATGAATTTGGCTATTGACCAAGATGTTGAAGATTTATTTATCATGGGGGACTCCGATTTGATTATACAGCAAGCACAAGGAGAGTGGGAGTCTCGAGATGTTAAGCTCATTCCATATCTGCAACATGTGGAAGATCTCCCCAAATGCTTCAAGTCAATAGAGTTCAGGTACATTCCTCGATGTCACAATGAACTAGCTGATGCACTCGCCACTCTAGCTTCAATGCTGCCTTACCCAGGCAATGCTCATATTTATCCCCTGGAAATTCAAATTAAAAAAAGGCACGGTTATTGTAGCGCGGTCGAGGTGGAACCTAGCACTCAGCCATGGTATCATGATATCAAGAGGTTTCTGAAAACACAAGAGTATCCCGAGCAAGACACTGGGGATCAGAAGAGAATCGTTAGACGACATGCGAGCGGTTTCTTCTTAAGCGGTGACGTTTTGTATAAAAGGACCCAGACCTCAACTTGCTAAGATGTGTTGATACCGAGGAAGCCGAAAGAATTATGCATGAAGTGCATGCAGGGGTGTGCGGACCTCATATGAATAGATATGTTTTGGCAAAGAAAATCCTGCGAGCGGGATATTATTGGATAACCATAGAGAAGGATTGCTTCAGCTTTGTTCGATAATACCATCAATGGCAGGTGCACGTTGATTCGATTCATGCACCTCCAACGGAGCTTCATCCGATGTTAGCACCTTGGCCGTTTGTTGCCTGGGGTATGGATGCCATTGGGCCGATCGCGCCGAAAGCTTCCAATGGGCATAGATTCATATTGGTTGCGATCGATTACTTCACAAAATGGGTTGAGGCCATCACTCTCAAGTTGGTCACCAAGAAAGCTGTGGTAGACTTTGTGCATTCCAATCTTATTTGTCGCTTTGGTATTTCTGCCACTATCATTACAGACAATGCTGCAAACTTGAACAGTCGTCAGATGGAAGAAGTATGTGAACAATTCAAGATAACACACAGAAACTCTACTCCTTATCGGCCAAAAACCAATGGTGCCGTTGATGCAGCAAATAAGAACATCAAGAAGATTTTGAGAAAGATGATTCAAAGCTCTAGGCAGTGGCATGAAAAGTTGCCTTTTGTATTACTCGAGTATCGTACCACAGTGCGTACATCAATCGGAGCGACCCCATACTTGTTGGTTTACAGAACTGAAGCAGTCATACCTGCAGAAGTAGAAATCCCTTCGCTTTGCATAATTGTTGAAGCAGAAATTGAGGAAAGTGAGTGGGTCAAAACCCGGCTAGAGCAGTTGTCATTAATTGATGAAAAATGGATGGCTATAGTGTGCCACGGGCAGTTGTACCAACAAATAATGGCTCGCGCCTATAACAAGAAAGTACGTCCCAGGAACTTCGAAGTGGGACAACTCGTGCTCAGACGCATTCTCCCTCATCACCAGGAAGCAAAAGGAAAGTTTGCTCCTAATTGGAAAGGTCCATACATAATCCGGAAGATATTGCCAAGATGAGCATTGTACCTAGGAGATATCAAAGGAAATGATCTCGAAACAGCAGTCAATGCGGATGCAGTAAAAAGGTACTATGTCTAGACTTCCTGGGGTAATGACTTTTGTGTAATTGAGATGACGAAGGCTTTCCTTCCCGCTAACCCAAACACTATCAATCTTTCGTAAACCCTTTGAGCTGGTTACGCTTCTTTGATTACCCTCTTTGGAACCCGAAAGTACGAAAAGAAAAGAAAAAGAAAAAGAAAAATAAAAGAAAAGAAAAAGAAAAAGAAAAGAAAAGAAAAGAAAAACAAAGAAAAAAAAAGAAAAAGAAAAGAAAGAAAAGAAAAACAACAAAAACAAAAGTTATTTCCCTGAACTACGTCTGACTTGATTCCGAAAGGATACGTAGGCAGCCTCTCCCTGAGGTTCAGTCACACCAAAACAAAAATTCCAATTTCCCCAAAAATTGAAACTGGGGCAGATGATATGATGGTTCGGTTATGAATCCGCCGAAACGGTTCCAAAGTTATAGTCCCGCCCAAAATCCTTTTTACCCAAAGACCTTGTTCAAGTCCTTCCGATCAATTGGCAAAGGCAGGGAAATGAAAAACATCTTTGTTGGAATCTGACACAATGCAAATTGAGAAATATAAAATGAGAGAGTCTTATCGGTGAAAACCTTCGGGCACCATAAGGCGATGGTGAGTAGAGAAACTGAAAATGAGAGAGTCCGCTTAGTGAAAACTCGCAAAGAGCACTATCGGGTGACAGTGAGAAGAGAAATGAGAGAGGTCGATTGGCGAAAACCCGCAAAGGGCGCTGTCGGCCGAAAATAAGACATCTCATCACTAAAAGAATCCTGGCAAAGTTCCCTGGTTTTGAAATGCGGATCAATGGGTTCACGAGAAGTTGGAAAGTTGTGTGGGTCGGGCGTCCAGTCCAATGAGCATGTCGTGTTCATTTGAAGCCAGCATGCACACCCCAAATAAGTCCTTATTTTTCCCCGAAAGGGACGCTTCTCTTTAAACTCATTCGCTTGCCTTTTGTATATTTCTTCCTTGAATCCCTTCCGGTTTAACACTGATTCCAAAATTACTACAAAGAAAAGTGGCAGGATTGGTTCTATCGGGCTCCGCCTGGTCAGAGTCGAAGGAAATGCCCAGCCTCAGCGAGTGCGTCAGGCGAATCCCGACTGACCATAGTGGATGATGCTTTCGAAGCAAAGACATTGAAAAGGAAAGAAAATCAAAGGCAAGGGCAGAATAAAGTGAAAAGGCCAGAGCCCACACGGGCAAGTCATAATGAAATCCTGAGAGTTGAACCCGGTCTGTTTGAAAAGAGATTCATCCTTAAGGCCAACAATTAGCAAAGTTCTCAACGGAAAAGGGGCCGGGATCAAGCAATTGGGATGTTCAAGGCCACAAAACCAACCACCGTTTCAAACTAATAAATTGTTCTTTGTTGAAAACAGGTTCCATTCAAAGCAACCATGCAAAAAACAGGTGCGACCCAAAAGAAATGAAATGCGCAAGCGATGAAATAGCTTTGCAGCAGGAAAGCGACAAAAAGGAAAGTTTTCCTTAAATTCTTTCATGCGTTTTGCTAACTGAAAAGGAAAAATAAAAAGAAAAAGAAAAGAAGGAGAAAAAGAAGAAGAAGAAAATAAATGAAAATGAAAACCCCAAAAGAAAAACAAATCATAGTAGCATAGGAGCTTTTTCTTTCCAAATCCCGACCAAAAAATTGAGGATCTCCCGGCTAAAAAACTGTGGAGCTTTTTCTTTCCAAATCCCAGCCAAAAAACCGAGGATCTCCCGGCCAAAAATCGTGGAGCTTTTCTTTCCAAATCCCGGCTAAAAAACTGAGGATCTCCCGGTCAAAAAACCGTGGAGATTTTTCTTTCCAAATCCCGGCCAAAAGATCGAGGATCTCCCGGCCAAAAAACCGTTGAGCTTTTTTCTTTCCAAATTCCGGCCAAAAAACCGATGATCTCCCGGCCAAAAAAAAAAATTGTGGAGCTTTTTCTTTCCAAATCCCCGCCAAAAAATCGAGGATCTCCCGGCCAAAAAACCGTGAAGCTTTTTTCTTTTCAAATCCCGGCCAAAAAACCGAGGTTCTCCCGGCCAAAAAAGCGTGGAGCTTTTTCTTTCCAAATCTCGGCCAAAAAACCGAGGATCTCCCGGCCAAAAACCGTGGAGCTTTTTCTTTCCAAATCCCGGCCAAAAAATCGAGGATCTCCCGGCCAAAAAAACCCGTGGAGCCTTTTTCTTTCCCAAAATCCCGGCCAAAAAACCGAGGATCTCCCGACAAAAAAATCGAGAAGCTTTTTCTTTCCAAATCCCGTCCAAAAAACCGAGGATCTCCCAGCCAAAAAACCGAGGAGCTTTTTCTTTCCAAATCCCGACCCAAAAACCGAGGATCTCCTGGCCAAAAAACTGTGGAGCTTTTTCTTTCCAAATCCCGGCCAAAAAACCGAGGATCTCCCGGCCAAAAAACAGTGAAGCTTTTTCTTTCCAAATCTCGACCAAAAACTGGAGGATCTCCCTACACAATCCTTATTTGATCGCTTAGATATGTGTCACAACTAACTCACGAAATTTTTCTAGTGAAAACTGGGGCAGAAATATTTCGTTCGTTTGTTTGTTCTGGTATCTTAAGCAGGTCAACCTCAAGACACAAGGTGTGAGATGACCAATGGGATAAATCTCAATCCAGAATCAAGAAAAGAAGAAAAGAACAAAAAGAAATGAACTCAAATGTGAAGCAAGCAATGATGTGGATTGCTCAAAATCTGGTTGAAGTCACAAGCTCCACTGATCCTGTTTTGACCCAATGCTGCATGAAGAAGTAAACATCTATTACTTGCGAGCATCAAGATTCAGATCGAAGTCCACAGCAAAATCAGCTAAGACTCAAGATCAAGTTTCAAGAGAATTATAGATAGGAATCTTGTAACTTATAGTTGATAGGCGTAGCTAGCTTAGCTTTGATTTTCCTTTTGGTGTAATAAGGAGGTCAGCAAGCAGTAGCAGCAACAACAACAGTGAAATCACAGCTCCTGGTAGTCCCAGCTACCAAAATTTTCAGAACTACACTGACCTGATTCCTTTATAGCCAAGGATATGTAGGCAACCTTTGAAGCAGGGTTCGGTCAAACGATTTTCAAAATGCTTCTCATGGAGTTCTAGGCAGGCAAAAATCCTTCATGGTGCTCATTTATCTTTGCCCGAAAACCCTTCGTGTCTTTGAGCAAAGAGGGACAGCTGTGAGCACGTGATTTTTGCCACGCTTAATTTACTCCTATAAATTCATTAGAATTAGAATTTTTCTTTTATTATTTGAATTTTTAGAAATAATTGCATGATTTTATGTCTTGTTTGCATTTTTGCATACATTTTTAGTTGCTATAATTCATAAAAAGTACAAAATAATGTGTTTGCATTTAGAATTTAATTTTATATTGTTAATCAATTAACATTACTAATATAAGAGAAAAATAAAATTATCCTTATTACCATTTTAAATTCTACATTTTAGATTTTTAGTTTAGTTTTCTTTTAAATTATAAATTAATTAATTTTAAAAATTAATTAGTATAATTCTAGATTTGATTTGGGTCTTTTAGTTTTGATCTTACATTTAATAAAATCAAAAAATTCAGAAAAAATAATAAATAAATAAAGCACAAAATAAAAGAGAAGAAGAAAACAAATAGAAAATGAAATAAAAGTATAGGTTGGCAAATGTTTAGGCCAATTTCGTGCAGCCCAAATCAAAAATCACCAAAATCCTTCACAACCCGGACCAAAATCCAAGTCCAATCCATAAAAATCCGGCTTGCCCCCTCATTAAATGAAACGACGCCGTTTGGCGTCGTTCGATCTTAGCCCTCCATTTCTCCATCATCCAACGACCACGATTGATCCTTCAATTTAAATAAAAGTGTCCAAACAACCTTAGCAAACCCTAGACCAACTATCCTTCCTCGTACCCCCGCCCGACCTCCGACCGCCGGTGTAACACCACCGTTCCCCCGCCGTGCTTCCGTCGTCCGCCGCCGGCCAGAAATCGCCTCCGCCGGCGGCGATGCCCCAAATTATCCCAAAATTTCACCACGTACTCTCCTTCTCCTCCTCTTTCCAACCCTCAAATCTATTTTCCTCAAATCCTCACCGATTTTCTCGAATTTTACATCTAAAATCCGGCCAAAATACAAACTCACCCAAATTCAACCAAACTCACACCTTATACTCTACCAACTCTTCTCTTCCCCAATCTCAAACCAAAACCCTTCAAATCTCAATAAAACCTCACGAATTTTAGATCTAGGGTTCTGAAAATACTTTTTGGATTTTTTGTTAAAAGAATGGCCTATCAAGTATCAACTTGAATTCCAAATAATGTTATATGTTTGTTTTTATCCCAAAAAAAAACGTATAATATTATTTGAGGTTTCAATTCAAGATCAACCCACATGAAGATTAAATTCGGTAAGTCCCTGTTTACTTCTTTGAAAACCAGTAGATTTTTTTTAGAAAACACTGTCTTTTTTAGTTTAATCTTGTTTAATTGTGGTTCTGTTTCTGTTAGTTTAGATTTAGGTGTTAAGTTTGATTAGTTCAAATGTTAATTGTTAGTTTAATTTTCTGTTGTTTTGTTTATTGCTTCAGTAATTTATTCGTCTTCATTATGCTCTTTTCTTCTTTCTTTTAGCAGTAATTAGTACTGATTTTTATTGTTGGAGTTTTTGTTTTGGATTCTTCTTCTATACTCACTGATAGTAATTTTTAAATTAGTCATTACCTGCTGAATTTTTAATTGTTTGATAGTTATTCATAGGTTTGTGAATGATAGTTTACTAGAATTTCAATTGTTAATAGTTCACTGCCCTTAGTTCAAAATTGCATATTAAGTAGAGTTAATTTTAGCCTTATTGATTGGTTATAGCTGATGTAAGCTCATTAGGACTAACTATAGTTAAAACCTTAACTAAGGTAAAAGGATTGTGTAGGTTAGTAACTTCAGGGGGACTTCAAGGGTATTTTGGGCTTTGAAAATGGCCTAGTTTGTTAAGGCTAGTAATTTCAGAACTCATTCAAGGGTAGCATAGGAATTTCATAGCAAAAAGAATACCCTAGGGCCTTCTAGAAGGGGACCTTAGTGTAAGTTTTCTGCACTTAATGCAGTAACTTGGGTAACAAGTCATAAAATTAGGGTCTAATAGTCAAATTCTGAAATAAAAAAGGGGGGAAAGAGGAGAATGCTCGCAGAATATCCTGCCCCATTCCTTGCATATAAAAGGCACCTCTAATGCCTTCTTTTATAAGTTTAGACCCTCTGAAAATTACAAATCCCTTCCAGCTTTAAATTCCCCATAAAAATCCCATTCTTTAAGTCTAAAATTCAAATTTGAATCTCAATACTCAAGAGGTTCAAATCTGAAATCATATAGCTTTAGAAGGTTCAAATTCTGAAATCATATAGCTTTAGAAACCTTCACCTTATATCTTCATTACTACTGAAAAATCCATAAACATACAAAAATCCAATAGAAAATTCCAAAAAAAGCTGATGTTATTGCTTTAAACTTTGAGTTTGGTTGCAAGCTGATTTTCATCTAAGTTTCCTGTTGTTCTAGCGTCAATTTCAAGTCATTTTGGATTTAGTTCAAGCTGTTTTGGGATGTTTTGTTGCTGGTGATTCTATGTTAATTTTCCTGGGTGCTGTAATATTGGTTTGATCCTAAAACTGACTTGTTTCGCTGTTGTGAATTGTTGCTGCCCAAGCTGACCATCAATTTTCCTTTTATTTTGTCCAAACTCCAGGTACACAATTGGATTTACCTTGATGTAGCTTTCAAGTCAGAAATGGAATGAATTTGATTCCATGATGCTTGCTTGTTGGATCACTTCTGTCAATAGCTAGATAGATATTGATTGTTGCATTTATTTGTCTAATGTAGGTTAATTTTGGTCTGTACTAGCATAAACAATGGACTGTGAATTTACATACTTTCATTAGGACTGTTTTTATTGCATTAATTGGTTGAGATGTGGACTATAGACTTCTGTGTTACTCATTTCACTTGTATTTAGTAATTAGATCATGTGTACTAGCTGTTAGGTCTATTATTTTATTGCAAGTGTAATTAAAGCTACAAGTCCCTAGTGTGAATAATGCAATAGAATGGCATAATAACTGGTGTAATTCAGTCACAATACCAAGTGTTAGAATATATAGGTTTGATTTAAATCTGGAAATGGCATACATGATTAATAACGGGTACAATTCATTACCTTTAGTAGTTTAAAGGTGTAGTTCATTCCCGGTAATTTATTTCCAAGTTTGATTCAAAAAAAAAAAATAATAATAATAATAAATAAAAAAAAGCTTCTAAACATGTATTAAATGAAATCTGGTAGTTATCAATACATATTTGAATTTAGGTCAACTTGTTTTATCTAAAATAAGATAGGAGACCATTCATTTGTTCATAAATGGAATGGACCAGTCTTGACTTGGACCCAGTTATACGAGAACCCGCCTAGTATTTGTCTATTTGCCTATTGATAGAGTCTTTTGCCAATTGGGCTCACGTTGAGGCCCAGTAGCGTTACACCAGTATTATAAAGCAAAAATATTCTTTTCTTCTTCGTGGGCTAAACCTTTAAGGCCCAAAAAATTGTCAAAAGTCATTAAGATTATATAGAAATGTGGGGATTAATTCGCAAATATAAATTTGAGTTTCGAATTAGGTAGCGGGTTTAAATTAAAGAGGATATTCCCTTTTGTTTGAATTCGGACTTGAATTCGAGGCTTGAATTTGTAAATGTAAATTAATTAGTCCTTTTAGAGACAAATAAAAAATAGAAAAATCTTATTTTGCTTTAGGTTGGCCTTTAAATAATAAAAGTGAGATGAGCCTCGCCGAACAAAAAATATACAAATTGCGGGGCCCTCATTATTTACTTAATCAAAATACTTAGCATTTGGAGCATGCCGTTTAGCGAATTTCACGGTCCTTCGCAAAGATAATGATCCGTTAGTCGCTTTAGACTCTTTTTTTAAAAATAATTTTACCTTCTTAAATACGGGTGTGTATTTCATGCAACCCAAATCCAAATCCAAATTCAAAAACGTTGAATAAGAATGTGTAGAGGATCCGAGTGTATTTTATGTGACGTGATCCGAAAACATATTTTTTAAACGACGTTCACTTTCGTAAAAAATAATTTAAAAGCGGTAAATAATTATAAAATTGTATTATAGGTTGGGGCATGTATAAAAATCAAATTTTAGTCATTTATGATAATTTAAACGACTGTGCTAGAACTACGGGATCCGGGGGTGCCTAACACCTTCCCTCGGGTCAATAGAATTCCTTACACCGAATTTCTGGTTCGCAGACTCCAATTGGGAAGTCGACAATTTCCCTCGATTTGGGATTTAAATTAAATCGGTGACTTGGGACACCAAAAATCAATCCTATCCCAAGTGGCGACTCTAAAAATAAATAAATAACCCCATTTCGAATAATGTCACTTTAATTGAAAAAACTCCCTTATACATTATCCTTCGGGGTAGGTGTGTAAAAAAAGGAGGTGTGACACTCGTCACCTCGAATATATGTTACTTCAAAACACGTAGCATGTAACAACAAGATTATTCTTGAAAAAATTTCCTTAAATCAAGGTTAGGCAAGATACTTATTCTTCTTAGGCTAGCTCTATTCTTCTAAATCCGTTTTTCCTACTTCAAATTCAGCAAACGAGACCACTCTAGCCCAAAGAGTGTTGCACGATATCAAACAACATCATAGGACTCAATACCCTAAGAAAATTATTTTTTGAACAAAGTCAACAAAATTCAACCTTAAGCTTATTGAAATGGGTGATCATCTCATCTAAAAGCTTAAATTGATAGAATGAGCACACTTTTGTTTACTTTATTATATATTCAACACCCCTCCCTCTCACGTGCGGCGTTTGATTATTTTTTGTTGAGCCAAACACGTGAATTTTTTTTGTTATTGGGTGGCAGCGAGACTCGAACCAAGAACCTCTGCCTGCTCCAATACCATGTTAAAGTATGTGTCCATCTTATCAAAAAGCTTAAGCTATATCACGATCCAAAATTCATCTAGTCGTGAGGGTACATAACCCTAGCGCTAGGTAAGCTTAACATAGAATAAGGTATATCAAGTAAAAGATCAATATATAAAAATGATATTTGGCTTAAAGTAAGTATATTTATATGCATATTGCCTCGCATTTTACTCGTGTTTCGTAGATTTCAGATGTGTAATGTAATAATTTTTGCTAATTCGTGATATTTTTATATGTAGAAATCATCCGAAGACAATGTGAGACGAATGTGCGTGAGTTGAAGAAAAAATTGAATGAAATGGGGAAAATGCCACAAAGTAGCGTCCAGGCTAACGTGGGGGGCATGTGGCGTAAAAATCAAAACTTCAAAATCCCCAGCGCCAGGGCTAGTGCCCCATACTACCTTGGGCGCTGGTGACAGAAATTTCTCCTACCTTGACCGGAACAAGGTTATTTCGATCTAAGACACCCCCAACTCATATAAAAGCAAGCCTAAATCTATTTTGGAGGGGGAAATGGCACTTTGAGAAGACAAATACACACACGGAATACTTAGGAGCAAGAATTCTCAATTTTTCTTCATCTTTCTTACTATTTTCAACTATTCATACTCAGTGGCTAAAACTCATAATTCTAGGGTTGTGATTTAACAATGAATATTTTTGTTTGAAGTTGACTTAACCTTGATTACAATTTGCTAATATATGATTGTTTCTCTAATTCTGTGATTAATTTGTTAATTGCCTGGCCAATAGTTAGGTTCTACTTACTATCTATACTATGCTTGAGAAAGCTACGTCCAGATTAGAGAAGAGTTGAAGAGGACATGGTCTTAACTCTGAGTGAAGGGCGGATTTGTGGTTAGGATGGGAATATACCTAGTTACCATGCTCAATTTTGAATATTGTAATCTTACTTTGTTCTTAAAAGATTGATTCCATAAGCATATAAGCATTAATCTACTTTGAATAGGCGAGTAGTAATTCCGGAGAATACTACAAGAATAATTATTCGATTAATTAGCAATCATGAGAGAATTGTATGGAAGGGAGAGTTACTTAGAACATAATAAGATTTGTAAATCGATCACAACCCTAGAATATTCGTCTCTACTGAATACACAATAATTATTTTGCTGCTTGATTAATTAGTAACTTGTTAGAATTATTGCTTAGTATAACCACACGTTTGAACTCTGATTGACTCGACTGAATAATAATCTTGGTGAAACTAGTGGGTAGCTAACACAAATTTCTATGGGTTCGACACTCGATTTATCACTTCATTATTTGTACGACCACGTATACTTGCGTGTGCATTTGAGAGCAATACATTTTTGCTCGGGACTTAATTATTCACTATTTTACTAGCTTTTACTTTAGTTATTTATTTCGTCAAGTCTAAATTTGCTCTACTCTCAGGAAATACGCACTAGAAAGTCCCTCGTAATACCAAGAATATGTTTTACCACTTATCTTAAAACTAGGTAGGGTATGCCCGTGGTATGCACGGGCCCAACGCTGTATAGATATAGCCATAATCTTTTTTAATAGTATTTATAAGGTGATTTGTTTAACCCTTTCTAAAATATTTTTATTCGAAGTTTAACTTCAAATGTGAAAACGAAGAAGATTCTGCCTCTTTTTGTACTTATATATATATGCTATCTTAGTATTTTTGATATTGTAGAATTTGTTAAGGATGGGTTCATTTGAAAAATAATCTATCGCATATGCTATTAACAAATAAAATTAAAATGAAATACAGTAGAATGTACATGATGAAATTTGGGAGTAAATTCGTCTAAGTTCTCATATTCTTAGCCTATATATATAAAAAATATTTGTTATCCCATATGCAAGGATAATAAGTTCACTTGCAGTTAGAATTGCAATAGAATATATTTTTTTTGTTTCTTTCTTGATTTTTTATTACAAAATTATTTCACACGAAACTTATCTTATTCTTGATTAATATTTGATAGTTAGACATAAGTGTGGCTAAATCGACCATTCTTCATGTCAAAATAGATATCCTAGTTAAGTACTAACTCCTTTTGTCTATCTATGTGTATTTCGTTTAGATTCCATTCTTTTGGTGAGAAAAAAAAAATTCTTCAAAAAGGTGTACATGAAACTGATAGTATAGAGCATTTTTTGCTCTTCCTAGTAGTTGCACATTTAAATTTCATTCTTCTCAGAGTACCCTTTTTTTACCAGTACAATTTTGAGTGATGAATTAAAATAAGTAAAAATTATCAAGAAAGAAGGATAGTTATAAAAAGAAAATTGATTTGTGCAACGTAGTTATATTTAAAAATTTAAAGAGAAAGTATCCAAAGTGTGGCCCACATGATCAGGAAGTGGCAGCTTTAAATGCTGCAGCGAATGTGTGGCTAAGACATTCAGGCGGTTCCCTGCAATTTTGGCAAACTCATCAGCGCGTACAAGTGCTACAGCTAGGATGTAAAATGTCTTTAAAGGAAGTAAGATCTGAAATTCCTAATCTATCCTTACAGTGAAACTAGAGTGTAAAACAAAAAACCTCTTCCTAGTCCTGTGGCCAAGAATGTGTTTTACCTCTTTTCTTTAAAAAATCTAGATGTCGGCATTGGACTAGCATTAAATCATGTGTTTTACCAAATATCTAAAAATCTTGATGTCCAGATGTCAGCATTGGATTGGCTTATAAATCTATAAATACAAAGTCTTTGTAAAACGAAAAACACATCCATAAGCAACTGTAGGAGTTTAAGTTAACTGTGTCCACTACTTGTTTCTAAATATTTCCAAGTTCAAAAGCAAAAAAACATGGACAAAAATCAGAAATTGAGCTACGATATTGGCGTAGCTAAGGGCCAAGCCCAGGTTTGCATTAATCTGCATTATCTCTTCCATGAGATTTTTAATTTTAGTTGGTGATTTTTTTATCCGTTTAAATATTGATAATAGAGTTATCCCATGTAAGTTGACCCGAATATTACTGTAATATAGAAAATCATGGTGCAATCTTAGTTTTAGTAATTTCATTCCAACAAGTAGGGGCACCTTTTAGCCTTTTTTTTTTTTTTTAATCACATAGGTTCTATATTATTATTATTATAGCATTCCGGTTAGTGAGCTTATAGTTAAGTTAATAAAGTTGATGAAAATCATAGGATGCCATGACTTTAAATAATAACAACTAGAGATAAAAAATATTTGTTGGATCTGTCTAAGCATTAATTAACAGAATTATATGATACTTGCATTGGTGAAAACATTTAATGGATTTCGGACACCACCAGTATCGTTTTGTAACGAAAAAACTCTTCCATTCTGCATGAAATTTGTCTTATTTTTTTTTTTTACTCTATATGTCTATACGTAAAAGAAGTTTAATTTTAGCAATTACTTCCTAGATAACACTGTGATATTTTATGAATTTGTGATGCATCAGGAAAAAGGAAGTCAATTGATGGAGAAGGTTGGGACTGCTGTGGAGTCTGCCAAGGAAACCGCGCAAGAGGTTCGGACTTTGTTAATTATTCATTTATCAATCAAACATGATATTTACATAAATAGACGACCAAATTTATTATTTACTATCCTTATCCGGTATACATACATTATATATTCGCCGGCTATTTTTAATTTAAGCGGTTGGGTGAATGGTTAAATAGATTAGCTCTTCAAAATTCATTTAATTTATAGAAATAATTTATCCAGAGCCCAACAACCTCTTTTTAGAGTCTAAATTCCTTTATCTCAAAATCTTAGTTTCGCCTCAACATCCTCTATATAGTATTAGTTTTTGCAATAAATCTAAAGTTTTAAAGCTTATTTATATTAAAAACATTCATTTTAATTTTGGTGATATTTTGATATATATAGGTGGGGAAGCAAGTGGCGGCCAAAACACAAGAAGCAGCAGAGACCGCTAAAAATGCCACTGGCATGAACAAATAAACAACGTTAATTTCTACCATATTATCGTTTATGAAGATCTTAATTTCTTCTGCTTCAATTGGGTTACCAATTTATGTTGCTTAAGTTTGAATAAATCATGAGAACGTCTGCGTTTCTGAATTATAGTTTGTAATAGTGTTTGGTTCTTAATTGTAATTGCATATTTAGTAGCAGTTGCAGTAGATATGTGATCCAAATTCACTTGGACGTACTGGCTTTGTTGTTCTTATTTAGTAGTAGTTGCAGTAGATAATAATTAGTAATTCGTAATAATAATATTCCTTCTTCTGTTACGGAATCAAATGTTTTTTACATGATAGTCGTTTGATTTATGCGTCAAATGAAACAATTTCCTATAACCACTTATGATTTGACTAGGGGAAAATGACCATATGAAAATATTATGTGTTTTATTTGGGGTTTAACATGTTTCATATAATATTGATCTAACTAACAATGGCCACAAATCTATTTCTATATTATATTAAAAGGAGACTAGTGAAGCATGTGGTTAAGCCAAGTGGCAAGTTAAAATGAAGCCACCTGGCAATTTTAGGACAACAATAATAATTAGAAATTATAAATGGAAACACAAGTAATGAAAGTAGTTGAATGAAATAGATCTTATACATAATCTAAATAGATCTTAGATAAATCTAATCTATGTATCGATATTTATATTTATATATTGATCCACTCATAGATTTTCTTCTACGTTAGGTAGAAATATGGAGGTAAAAAATTAAAAAATATAGAAAAACATAATTTGAGATAACCTATGACTACTTATACTTCGGAGTAAGTTACAATACAAAAAAAACTAAAATTAACTTAAGATATTAAACATTTAATGACTTTAAAAATTCAAGCAGCAAAATAAAATTTTATAAATATATAAATTATTTATAATGTAAGAAAAAAATAAATAATCAGTAAATATTGTTTTGATAACAAGAGTAATAAAGTCATACTAGCATTGACAAATCGGGCAAACGAATATTTCTACGTAATAAATATTTTTTATATAAGTAAACATTTAAACTTAATAAGAATAAATCTTAACATGGTAAAAATATATATTAAATTCAGACAAGCTAATGAAAAGCCACATGACAATGTAATAAAATTAAGTATTGAACAATATAATAGATAAATTAAGGAACAAATAAAATCAAAAAATCAAAAAATTCATCATGCAAAAATCTATCTATATTATATTAAAATGAGGGATAGTATACATTGTGGTTAAGCCAAGTGACAAGCTAAAATAAAGTCACTTGACAATTTTAGGATAACATTAATAATTAAAAATATAAATAGAAACATAATTAATGAAAATAGTTTAATGAATCTTATACGTAATCTAAATGGATATTAAACAAATCTAATCTATATATCTATAGTTATGTATATTTATAGATGTATCGATATCTATATTCATATCTATTAAAATATTTTTAAATTTTTATCTATATTATATTAGAATGAGTGCGGTAGAAATAAATATTAAATTCAAATAGGCTAATGAAGCCACATGACAATGTAATAATATTAGGTATTGAATAAAATAATAGCAAAAATAAAGAATAAATAGAGAAACTTAAGATTTTTTATCATATAGAAAAAAAGGTAAAACTTCTTTAAATTTGAGATGAGAAAGTTTTTTATATTATGATAATAAAAGTCATAATATGGATAAGTCCACGTAATTCAAGTCTAATAGATAAAATTAAAAATAAAAAATATTAAATAATAAAATAAATTTGAGATAATGTGAGAATGTTTATATTCATAAGTTAAGAAAATAAAATAAATTAAAAATACAATTAACAAATTTAAATAATTTCAAAATTTCGAGCAATATTCTAAAATAAAATAACTATTTATTTTATGATTAAAAATTCATATGTTTATCTATATTATATTAAAGAATAGTAATGGATAATGATATTAAATAAAGTTACACGTTAATGAAAAGCTACATAAAACATAATAAGACTATATACTAGATAAAAAATAGCAAAATAAAAAAAATTTATTAAAAAGTTACTATTAGAAATGAAATCGAATATTATTGATAGATTTAAATGATTAAAGAATTCCAAGAGGATACAAGCATAAAATATATTAAATTTCAAGAATAAAAAATTTATATTTATTAAAGATTATTAAAAGGATAATAAGCAAGATATTAGGTTAATTGTTAAGCTAATAAAAGATTATATGAAAGTATAATAATATTAGATAATAAATAATACAATAACTATAAGTAAAGAACAAAAGAAAAAAGTGCGTAAAAATAATGTGATGAATGACTTATTTGACTTTTAGATAAAAATAAAGTGATAGTAAGAACTTTGTTAAAATAATATGTTCTAATATGCTCAAACAAGACAGATCATATGACGTGTTTGTATTATGTTAAAACATGACGTGTTTGTATTCTTTAATACTGGTAGCAAAACGAAATACAAATACATGAATCAAGGGGTTAGGTTGCTATAGATATAGAAAAAATAGGTTGTCGACTGCGATATTTGAATAATAATTTCATATCCTACTTCTTAATTAATATATGATGATTGTATAATTTTTATCTGAGAGGTTTAGTTTAAGGTTATCTGCACATGATTCAAACAACATATATCAAAATTTGATATGATTTGTGTCTGCATATCGCGCGGGTACTAATACGAGTTATGGTTAAAAAAGAGAATAGTGGAATCGTTTTAGGAAACCCATTCGGACGTGATTTAAGGTTTAACAAAGTTAGACTACTAACGTAAATAATTAAGGATATAACTTCTTTTACATTGATAGCATAAAGAATAACTATCGTACCAGTATAAAATGATATGTTGACAGGTTGTTTATCTTATTTTTCCAAGTAACTAATTTCACATTGTATTTGGCACTTACTTTTCTCAAGGTTATAACGACAACCAGAAAGGAATAATAATTAGTAATTCGTAATAATAATATTCCTTCTTCTGTTACGGAATCAAATGTTTTTTACATGATAGTCGTTTGATTTATGCGTCAAATGAAACAATTTCCTATAACCACTTATGATTTGACTAGGGGAAAATGACCATATGAAAATATTATGTGTTTTATTTGGGGTTTAACATGTTTCATATGGTATGGGTCAAATTTGGCCCTCAACGTCTCTATTCCGAAGGGTACGCCCAGTGAAGCATACGTCCATTAAAGTAAGGGTACGGCTACGTTTTGTACTTTTATAATTATTTCGAGAAAGATCTCCTATTATATAAAGGGGACCTTCCCATTGTAAAAAGAGGGCACTACTACAAAAAGGACCTTTAGCGGCAATTATTTAGTGGCAATAATGCAATTGCCGCTAATAGATTCTTTAAGCTGAAATAATAGCGGCACATGGTCATTAGCCACTACAAAATATCCTTTTACCGACAATAAAAATAATTGCCACTAAAAAGTACTAATTAAAATCAATTTTTATTATTTTATCTTTCCCTCCACACCCCAAAAAATAATAATCTTCCCTCCAATTTTTTTAGACAACAATCAATTATTCCCTCCAATTAGAAAATAATATAAAACCTAATCCCTTGTTGAACAGGACGCGCCCAAAAACAGGGAAAATTAATCGCGCCCAAAAACTTCGAACAGGAATAATCGAACAGAGTCACGACTTTGCAAGCCTACTTCGACCAGATTTCGATCATCTTTTTTCCTTGTTGAACGGATGCAGAATCGCGCCAAATCCTACATCGAACATGATTAACAAAGTCACGACTCTGCTAGCCTACATCGATCAGGTCTCGATCAACTTTTTTCAGATATAAATCCTCTTCTTCCCCAGGTATAACTTCTTTCTTACCCAGCAAGTGCGATTTAAATCGAGTTGGTATTGGTACTACTCGATTATGCTCAATCTTCGTTGTCAGTATTCTCCTTTTAATCTGTCTTCAACTTCTCTTTTTGTGTAGGTTCAAGATTGTTGCAGAAATTTATCATCTCCTTCAATTTCTTGTCTTTTTCGCAAAAAAAAAAATCTGCTTACCAGGTAAACATTTGTAATTTTTGATATCCAACGATTGCATTCTGAGATTTATAAAAGTATAGTTTTTCTGCATATGCTAAGTCGTTTGTGATAATCAGCTGCTGTTAAATTGATGTGCGATTGATTGAGTTTATTCCTCCTATGTTCCTCTATTGTTTTATGAATTGATTCCTCCGTATATTTTCTAAGGCTACTGTTATTCTTGCGACTATTCAGAAATTATTTAATTGTCGTCGATGCATATTGATTTATAGCAGTCAAATCAGTTCAAGGTGGATATATTATATGTATTATATAAGTATGTGTGTGTGCGCGCGCGTGCATGCAGGCACATACGTGTTCTCTCTGTGTGTGTATACAGTGTGCAGGAAGAAGAAAAATAACACTAGGACAGTTGGATGTTTCTGGGATGAAGGGGAAGAATTCTTTCATTTTTCTTTCAATTATAGGTAAGAACAGTAAACAAACTATGGAATATAAAAAGAAACAAAAAATGGATCAACATAGATTGTATTATACGAAGGAAATCACTTTCTATAAAGAAAAAATAAATGATCCATACATTAGTCTTTAAGAAAAATGTGAAGCTATATATGTAGTCTTGATTGATTACTGCATGTGAAGTGAACCAAGACATTCTAGTATGTTGAATTAGCTCCTCTAGAATATGAGTGTAGAAAGTGGCTAGCCAACCAGCTCCACGATCCTGATACCTGGAGAGGTGTTGATTCATGCCAAACATATTTTCTAGTTACAATTGGACAATACTGATAAATGCTAAGTCTGAAACCCAAAATGATATTTTTCGTAAAACTTCTAATCTAAGTCATCTCCTAGATTGCTCCAGAGATTTGAAGTGCACACATGAATTAAGATCCGATTTTTGCACTTCTTTACTTACTAAAGGTTCCATCAAGAGTGCAAGCTATCGTATGGAGAATCTGAATGATCGCTCGATCCTTGTTATGGCTTATGAACTGTACTCTAAATCTCTAATTCTTGGATTATATTGTTAAAAGATAAACTTAAAGTGTTACTTGATTTGATCCATGCAAATGTGAATAGCCAACATTCAAATTTCTCCTACCTGAAGATGATTTTCAATATTAACTGTGATGAATAAGACATTCATTTTGCCTTTCAAGAGAAACTGAGAAACATAGAGGTATCTGTTCATCATAGACTTGCCATTCGATCACCCCAGCAATTTTAAGGTTAAATGAAGATTTCACAGACCGCCCATGAATTCACATTGCTATGCCAATTAAAATAAACAATGTGTTCTCGTAGAAACTTAAGTGTATCATTGCTGAAATTTGCAAATTATTCATCTAGCTCATATCCATATACAGTGAGGCTTTGACAATTGTAATATCTTCAATTTTAAAATATATGACGTATGGTACTTCTATAATTTATAACTAATAATTATATTCTTAAAAATTTTACAAGCAAATATATGAAAACTATAGAAGCAGTATAATTTATAAGTTTAATAATTGTATTCTTAAAATGTTTATGAACCAATATATGGAAAGCATAGAAGAAATTAGAGATAGTTTAACTATTTGATAGTTTTAATGGATTTCTGTTTGATAGTTTTAATTCTTAAAATGATATCTTTGAGCTATGGAATTACCTACCTAATAAGATGGTTATTTTATTTGAACTATATTTTTTATTAATTTTCTCTTTTTACTAATAAATTTTTAGCTCTTGCAGTAAGTATAGAACAAAAAAGAATATCGTAAACGTCATGGACAATCCTAGAAATAAAAGATGGATGCATTGTGATAGAGTTAGTAAAGAATATTTGGATGGAGCAGCGGAGTTTATAAACCATGCCTTTTCTGAAAAATAAGATGGAGAACAAATTGCATGTCCTTGTAAGGAGTGTGTGCTTATCCATCAAGTAAACCGGACTACATCATATGATCATCTTGTGATTAATGGTATTATGCCATCATATGATACTTGGTTTTGTCATGGTGAGTCTCTAAAGGTATCAAACAATTCTCAAGCAAATAATCGCAGCCAGTCAACTTTAAAGGGCGATGATATGACAGGAATGATACATGATGCCTTTGGAGGCTTTACACAGTTCATGGATACTGACGTTAGTGAAGAGGGTGACATAGAGCATAACTCACAAGAGAATACTGCTCATCCATCTAGAAATCAACCGCATCCAGAGGTGGATAAGTTTGAACGGCTCATGAAGGAGGCAAATGAAGAACTATATCCAGGATGTAAGAAATTTAGCAAAATGTCCTTTTTGATGCATCTGTACCGTACAAAATGCATGTTCAAATGGTCAAATGAATCGTTTAATGCTTTGCTTGGACTATTGAAGGATGCGCTGCCTGAAGGAGAAAAATTGCCTCCTTCTTTCTATGAGACCAAAAAGATAGTTGAAGGCTTGGGCTTAAAGTATGAGAAAATTCATGCTTATCCCAATGATTGCATGCTTTTTAGGAAAGAGTTTGCTAATAAGAATGTCAATAAATGAAATATTTGTGGATCTTCTAGATGGAAAAATGATGCTAGAAAAATTCCAGCCAAGGTCCTAAGGTATTTTCCTTTAAAACCAACGCTACAAAGACTGTTTATGTCTTCGAAAACTTCTAAAGCAATGTGTTGGCATCATGAAGAGCGCAACAAAGATGGAGTTCTACGACATCCCACAGATTCTGAAGCTTGGAAAAAATTTGATAGTAAATATCCCGAATTTTCTGGAGACCCTCGCAATATACGCCTAGGATTAGCTTCTGATGGGTTTAATCCATTTGGCATAATGCGAACTGTTCATATTACATGGCCAGTAATTTTAATGCCATATAATCTTCCTCCATGGATGTGCATGAAACAAGATTTCTTCATTCTGTCCTTACTTTATTCCTGGATCCAAAGCACCTGGAAATAATATCGATGTATTTTTACAATCTCTAATAGAAGAGTTAAATGAATTATGGGATGTTGGGGTAGAAACATACGATGCCTCTGCTAAGGAGATATTTCAAATGCTAGCAGCTCTCATGTGGATTATAAATGACTTTCCTACATATGGTACTCTCTCTGGATGGTGCACTTATGGTCGGTTTGTATGCCCTTCTTGTAACATAAATACTCAATATAGAAGGCTAAAACATGGCAAAAAGTTTTGTTACACGGGCATCGACGCTTCTTGAAGCCGGGACACAAATATCGGAATGATGCGAAATCATTTGATGGGACTAAAGAAACAACACCTACACCTTTTCCAGTATTTGGGTCAGTAGTGCTGAATCAAGTTAAAGATATAAATTTTAATCTTGGCCAGTCAAGTGAAGGGGTAAGTGGGGTGATGAAAAACACATGGAAAAAGAGAAGTATTTTTTTTTAATCTTCCTTATTGAAAATTTAACTGCGCCATAATCTTGATGTGATGCACATAGAAAAGAATGTGTGCGATAACTTAATTTACACACTATTGAATCTTGGTAGAAAGTCTAAAGACAACTTAGAAGCTCGATTGGACTTGAAGGAGATGAAAATAAGTCCAAGCTTATGGTCTCAATATCGAGCTAGTGGGAGAGAATATCTTCCTGCTACTTTTTTCCCAATGTCTCAGCAGGAAAAGGAGTTATTTTATGAAGTACTACAAAATGCCAAGTTTCCAGATGGCTATGCGTCTAATATTTCACGTTGCGTTCGCAAACGAAAGTTATCTGGGCTAAAAACTCACGATTGTCATGTTATAATGCAAGAACTTCTTCTTCCTGCCTTGCGGATATCAGTAGATAAAAGAGTAAGTTCAATTTTAATTGAACTATGCACATTCTTTCGTGTTTTGTGTAGCAAAGAGCTAAAACTAGAAGAGTTAAACATACTTGAAGAAAAAATCCCAGAAACATTGTCTACTATGGAGAAAATCTTCCTCCCAGGATTCTTTACTGTTATGATACACTTGGTTATTCACTTGGCAACTGAGGCTAAACATGCGGGACCAGTACATTATCACTGGATGTATCCAATTGAGAGGTATGTAGAATATCACTGAATCTTTGTTATATGTCTTTAGTTGTTAAATACTCTAATATCAAAATAATAACATTACTTTGTTCCATAGGTATTTGGGTACTTTAAAATCATATGTTCGTAATCGTGCATGTACAGAAGGTTCAATAGCAGAAGCATACATAACAAATGAGTGTATAGCATTCTGCTCATGATTTTTAGAGGGTGGAGATTCAAGGTCTTATTGTTCAAAAAAATGGAGTGATGAAATTGAGCATGAGACTAATAACGAAGAATCTCTCTTTCTTACTGTTGGGGAGTCATAAGGTGGAGTAGATGTATTTGAGTTGGATGACAAAACATCGTTGCAAGAACATCGGCATGTGCTTTTCAATTGTGAATCAGAAGTGGTTGAGAATTATAAAAAGTAAGTGTTATATCTATTATTTAATATATATATATATATATATATATATATATATATATATATATGACTTATTTGATAACAAAATTGATATATGCGAGTTACATGTATAGGGAACATATTGTTGAAATCAAAAGAGCACATCGTAAGCGTCGTTTGACACAACATCAAATTGATCGTGTGCATTTCGATACATTTCATGAGTGGTTCAAGGAGCAAGTAAGTAGTAGGACTAAGTCATTGTTTATGTTAAATTATTATC